>JABUQX010019862.1:0-30000 GCA_015478945.1 Trachelipus rathkii
AACGTTGAGTCCTTAAACCATCCAAACCCCAAATTTATTCTTAGCACCTCGTCTTTAAATACATAGAATATATGAGTGGAAAAAAAAAAGATTTATTTTTTTAAAAATTAACCCATAATCTATGTGATAAATAAAATTGTATAAGAGTTTTAAAATATTATTTAAATATTGCTAATAAGGTTATTGCCTTTTTTTTAGAGAGTCACTGAGTGAGCTCTTATCCCTTCTCTGTTCGCGCGCTGTTTTCTATTGCCTCCTCTGCCTTTACACTTCCTGTCTTTCTATCACGATCTGGCTCGGAACGGACGTTTTTGGGAAATTTGACGGTTTGGGGGTTAGATTAGTGTCGCGGGAGGATTATAAGGGAGCCATACTTGCATCATGCATACCGTCGAAAATAAACGTATAGGTGATTATGAGATAATGAATATAACAATCTATAAACATAATAATATGTATAATTAAAATTACAAATACAACAATATTATTTACAATTACAACAATTATAATCATAATTACATCTAAATTTATAATAATTTCAATAAATCAAAGAGGTCAGTTTCATGTCTTACAACAATAAAAAAATTATAATAGTTATAATATAATAAGTGTAATATTAATAATATTAATTATGAGCCAATTAAATTATCTCTCTCTGATAATAATATATAATTTATATAATGATAATTAATAATAATGAAATGATTAAAATAAAATAAAAAATTGAAAAAAAAGTAATAGTAATAATAATAACTATATAATATAATAAATAATATAATAATATTGAATAATAATAATAATTAATTAATAATAAATTATAAATAATAATAATAAATAATATGTAAATAATAAATAATATATATATAATAATAATTAATGTATTTCTTTATAACAAATAATAATTACAATGAATAATAATAATCAATAATAATGAATAATAATAATATAACAATAATAATAATAATGAATAATAATTTAATAATAATATATTAATAATAATAAGTATTAATAATAAAAAATAATGAATAATAATTATTAATTTAACTTTAATTTAATACAATAAGTCATAATAACAATAATAATAATAATTAATAATAATCATAACATAATAATCATGTGTGCGTGTGATATTGAATAGTAATAATAATAATTAATATATAATAATAATAATTAATAATAATAATATATAATAATTATTAGATAATAATTCTCTAATAATATTTTATAATATAATTTATACATAAGAATATACTAATATAATTTTCCAATATAATAAATAATAATAATAATAATTTACATATAAATTTAGTAATGGGATAGTCTAGATTTTATCGTCAGGTTCACACCCTGACGTTAGTTACTTTATTAATATTTATTTTAAAAAATACGTTTTTCAATTTTTTTCAGCTAAAAAAGATTTGTTAGAGTTTTCGGTTTTGAAGTCTTGTGGCATTGAGTTTGTAAAGTTTAGCTGCTTTGTAGCTGCCGCTCTTTGAGTGGCTTTTTTTTAGTTCACAAAAGGGAGCATTTATTTAAGTATTATTTCTTAGGTTTTTTTGATTTGCTACGCGCCTTGCTTGGTGTTGAATGAACAATTGCTAGACAAGAAGTCGCAGGCATTTCATGGATAATTTTATGTATCTTTTTTTAGAGTGATTATATTTAGCAAGTCTTAAACTGCAATATCTTTTAGCTTTTTGAATAATGGTTGTGTATGGCCTAGTAAAAAGTCTCTTTCATGCTAATGAGGCGAATTAAATCGCTTCTGATACCTATAAACAGGGTGAATTACTGAGGTTTACTTGTAGGGTACCGTAGACTACGGAAGACAGTAAAAGTAAGTGAGGGTTTTGGTGGCTATTAGTAGATTAGTTTATTAATTTCCTAAGAATGTAAAGTGGTACAAATTTTCTTAATTTTATTAGCATCCTATACAGGTATCTTGACGAGTCTGTCTTAACATAGTTTGTTATATGATGGTTCTTATAATGTCTCAGATGTTATTATCATCGATTTGTTAATCCAAGTATTTTTAGCATTTGCAGCCCTATTCAGTTCTTCTAACTTTTAGTAATAGCTAATATAAAATCGTTAATTGGTTTGTTGCTAAAATATGTAAGTATTTTATTAAATTTAAAAGATAAGCCTTATGGCACAGTCCAGTTTCATTATTTCTTTAATTAATAGTGTTTCAGTGTGCTTAACGAGATAGAGACTCGGCATTTTTTGTCATTTATTAAAATGGAGGTATCTTCAGCAAAAGAGACACTATATCTCCTTCTTGAGAGAAAAAAATTAGAAAAACAGATACAATATTGATAATATAATAGTAAATAAACAACGGGATCAAGAATGTTGAGCCCTGTGTGGTTAGCGCCTGGCTTGATGTTTTGAATGTGTGGCTGAATTAGTTTTCATCTAGTTTTACGTTTGAAGATCTTCCTTTAAGTAGCTTTTAAACCATTGTAAGTTTGTCCCTCAAAGCCCATTTTGTTATATCTTTTACTTAATAGTAGTCAATGATCAATTGTAATATCCAAAAGCTTTTGTGAAATCTTAATAATATATCAGCACAGGGAGGAGCCTTTATTTTCTATATTTCTGTATCAGGATTTTCTCTGTGTTAAGCAATGATGGGCATCAGCAGTATTGAACGTTCGCTTTTCAAATCCAAATTGTGATATCATTAAGAATATTGTTGATATATAATAATTATTTCAGTTAACTGATTGAAAACTAATTTCTCAAATATGTTTATTAATCGTGTTTTGTGATAGCTATTGGTCTGTAATTTTTTGCTAGGCCAAAGGTCTCCTTTTTTAGGTGTATTGGGATCACTTTTTGCTGTCTTGAAAACATTTGGAGGAATTAGAATTCCAGCTGGTTCAAAAATGATTCATTGAATAAGTGTTTTAAAGGGGCTGGCTATTATGTCGGTAGCGAGTTTGAGGATGTGATTGGGGGATAGAATGAACTTCACATTTTTTTGTTTTTTTTAATCCTAAGGAGCTCTACCATTATTTTTACGTTGCGGGACAGATGATGGGAAAAAGGAAAAATGAGTAGATTGTACTTCTGGTCCAAGTTAAAATACTTCATATCTATGTTTGACTTAGGGGGCTTGTCTCTCAAGATTGCTTTACCGACGTTTTACGAAGTATTCGTATAGTCCGTCTGCGATCTTATTTTGGTTCCGGTTGATTAAACCTTCGATTCGTTTATAATTCGCAGTTTCTTATTATACTATTGTAGAGCGTTTTATTTTTGTTATTGATTGATTAATTTATTGATTACAACCCCATAGTGGCCCTTCGAGTCTTTGTTGGCATTGAGATGTGTTTTTATAGAATTTCTCTTTGTCTTTTTTAAGAAATGCCTCTATTAAAATTGTTAAACAATTTCATTAATACTTTGTAATGCAATTATAAATTTTTGTTTTTTAACAGTTTCGGTGATGTGAGTTTTGCTATTTGGTTGATACAGAGTTAGATAAGCTAGGTGGTTAAGCCATGGTCTTTTGCAATCTTTTAGCACCAAGTTTTTGCCTTTTTAATAGGGAATGATTCGTCGTAGGCATTTATTTAGTATTGGTTTCACGAACGAAGTTTTGAATTTTCGTCGATGCAATGTGCATCTCGAGTGGATGTTATGATTGAATTGAAATGTTATTATTTCATTCTATTTGGTTTATTTTGATCAATAGTATCATAAATATTCTATATATATATATAACTAATAATATAATAAAATAAAAAATAATAATGAGATATACACTCCTCTCTATGAAATAATAATATTAATAAATAAATAATAATAATTAATAATTTATAATACTCTAATATAAAAATATATATAGTGTATAATATATAAACTAAAGCAGGGTATTAAATCTTTATTTACATCTTATTAATAAATATAATCTAGTAATATTATAATTAAATACCCTAGAATAATGTCATCTTAATGTATAATAATATGGGATATATAGATAATTCAATAATAATAATAATATAATAATAATAATAATAATAATATAATAATAATAAATAATAATAATAATGATAATAATACATAATTATTATTATTATTTATTATTATTATATTATTTATTATGATTTATTATTATTATATTATATACTATATTACCTATTATTATTATTTATCACTTATTATTATTATTTTATTATTAGTATTATTATACCTTTGTATATTTTATAATATTTTCTCTCTCTCTCCTCCATTTATGTTTTTAATTATTTTCTCTCTCCTAATGTCTCCCTCTCTCATTTCCACATTCTCAGGCTGTAGCCATGAGGGTACATAAAGCTTATATATGCATCCTCATTTGACACATCAGACACTATTCTAGTTTGTCTAGGTTTAATTTAGTTTATAACAGCTTCTTTCATTTAAGTTTCTGACAATTTTCCTTTCAGATGATAAAATCGCCTTGTATTAATATTAGAGATAGTAAACTTGATGTTTTGTTACAGTTACTGTTCCTGCTGTTTTTGGAAGTCCCATTGACATTCCTTCGCTGTCACACCCATATAAGGATAATCCTCTTTGGACCAGTCCTAGTCGGGTCCCGCCTGTTTCTTTAATTAGATTGATATATGTAACCTTTCTTGTAAACTGTCACAAAATATGCAAATTAGAAATTATGATGTAAAAAAATTACCAATTCATTGTTTTATATTTGACAGGCGGTCTCGCTTAATGTACAATTATTTTTGGGGTATCTTTCTAATTTGGACTGAGATTCATTCCTGAGTCCTTCTTCCTAAGCCCATTTCTTCGCTGATACTCTTGAGTCGAGATTCATTTAGTGAATTCTTTTCTCAGTGCTATTCTTATTGAAGTTGGAATTCATCCTGGAATCTTTCTTCGTGGAGTTGTCTCGGAGTTGTGGTTTCACCTGGATCCTTCTCCCTGCCAATGCTAACGTTGGGGTTCGGCCTGATTCTTTCCTCCTTGGATAGTAATTCAGCAGAGTTGTGATTCCCTGAATCATACTCCCCACTTGGAAACCATTCCCCCAGTCAAATTCAGTTAAGTCATCATCTATTCACAGTTTTGGGGTAAGGCGCTTTTCTTATTCTCCCTTTGATTTTATATGCGATGAGCTTATTTGGTAAGACGTTCGGTTTCCTTACTCTCGTATTCGTGATCGTTATGGAAGCTGTCTGTGCTCGTGAGGTTAAATTTTATACATTGGATACTTGAAACTTCATCCAATGTGTATTAAACTAATTATCTATTTAATCAAATCTTTTTCATTCCGTATATTGTTGGGGTAGGACTGTGGTATATATTAACTTTTCACAGACCTCCCACTATATTCAACTGAACAAATTTAGTAAAGATAAAACTTTTTACGGAGTATCACTATCCTTGATTTTGATGTTTTATTATTATTATTCTTAATCTTCAAGAACTATATCGGGTTAAGCTTCGAGAACTTTATTGGATTAAACATCGAGTAAAGCTCCGGGAAACGAGCTAAATAATTTTACATCTTTCTCTGGTTGAAAATCTTAGATGGTTATCAACCTTTTTTAAATGTTATCGTTATCAACGTTCACAATCCTCTTCGAACAGTCATTCAAGTAGTCAGCAGGCCTACGGAGTCCCACGACTAACTTCCTCCGTTACAGAGAAAACCTAACCTGCTCCGTATTACCCCTGATGTTGTCAGGTGGTTGCTGTGCTTACTAGACATTCAAACACTATTTTTGAACATCACAAAACCTAACATCTACGTAATCCTTCTTATTACTTTGACCTCCGAGATCCTTCTATTCTTTTCGAACTATAGACTTCTACGGAGAAAGAGTTGGAGAGAAACACCTTCCAGTCGGGAACGCTTGTTAATCAGCGTGTTCTTCTCCTTATACTATATATATATATATAATATATATATATATAAAAATATATATTATATTATATATTATATATATATATATATATATTATTGCCTGTGGTCGGAAACCTACTTAAAATTCTGCAAATAATCCTTTAATATTGCTCTGGTGCACGATCTTTTTTCCTTAATTTCTTTTACGCCACACACACACATACTCGCAAATATATGAATCCAATTCTTCTTTTTGTTTTTTAGTTTTATATTTAAAAAACACTCCACGTACCTTCAATATTTTTGATAAGGCATGCCCTAATCTATTTCCACCGTACATGTTTTTTGTCTACCGAAACATATTGGCATTAATTTGAACCGCATTAGCACAACCTGTGAAATAATTAATTTTTTTCTTTAACAAAATTGAAACACTTTCTTAATCTACTGCAATATAACCTAATCTACCCCATATTCTAACCTATGACCTTACCTAATAGAAATTGAACCTCAAATGTATTAAGAATTAAGGACGTTTTATATAATTATCAAATCAAAATAATATATGATGCTATAGTATCATATCTAGTGTATCATGTCACATTTAATTGTTTGGGGGTCTATTGGTGACCATATATATCTCTATAAAATATCTTTTTGGCATAATATATATAATAATTATGTAAAGTTTATCTAATATTTCCATTTTATTTATTTATTATTTTAGTATCATTTTGCTCACTCTCATGATTATTTATTGAATATGTATTTATGATTTAAATTAGTTAAATTCGATATAGAAATCATTCTAAATATAATATGAAATACCAATTAATTTAAAAATATTATTTGTATTATTAAATGGACGTCCACTCTCATAATATCTATTTTATATAATATATTTTTATTTATAATTTTTATATTTTATTATTAAGCATTCACTTATTATTAGTACAGTTATTTATATTTTATTTAATTTAATAATTATAAATAATTTATTTAATAATTCAAAATATTAACTACTTATTTATATGGTTAATTCAAAATTATATATATATAGTTAATGCTCAAAAATTTGTTATGTAATTAGCTTATTCATAATTCAATTATGAATGAGATTCAATTACCTGTTTAATATTATGTAATTAGTTTACTTTTTATTATTACATCTTAGTCTTATCATTAAGTGGATTCGATGACGGGTCAAGGTAAAGGACTTAAGAAAATTACAGCTCAGATAGAGTAATGCTCGTAAGGAGATAGTTAGTGTAATCATTGACACGCTAGTAAGGATAAATTTTCATTAAAGATATGTATAACATTTCCTGACGCTAGGTAGTGGTGATTTTTGGACTATCGGTATTGTATGTTCTGAAAGTGACGGCCACAGTCTAGAGTAGTAGCCATTAGAGTAGTTGTATGCTCAGGAAGTTAGCGTAAGCCAGTATGATTTTGGAGGATTAACTGTATATTTATAGCACCCCGAATAACTTTAGGGGTGAGAAAAATCTCTTTATGAAAATATATTATGTGTAGAACCTAATAGGTATCTTACTGTATATAATTTTAAAAAATAGTTCTCAAGCTTATAATGCACTATACACACAAATATAACAGTAGTTTGGTATGAGATATTTGCAATTGTTGATGTAGACTTAGCAGAATAAAAGTTGTAAATAACAGTGTGATATATATTTAAAATTATTTGAGGAAAAAAAAAATCATTGATGATAAAAACAAAATCATTAGTTAGGTGTAAGAATAGTTCAATAAAGACCTTGTATATTGATACAATCATTTGCTATTTAATTTCAAGTGAATGCTTCTGAAGTTTTTTTTTTATTTTGGTAAATTTATTATATATATAAGCTAATATATATATACTTATATAGTAATATTAATATATTATAAAGGCGATACCTGCGTTCTATCGATGCCATCACATTTTTCTCTCGAATTATATGAAAGGATACAGGCTAAAGTTATCTCTCTGTTGTTAATATTCAAAGGATCATGTCCGCGCTAAACCACCAACACGTGTTAAAAATTGCGAGTTCAAATTTGCTAATATAAATAATATATTTAACTTTTTGGATAGCTATTGAAATTAGAATAATTTATACTTTTATTATAATATTCATAATTCTTATTTTAGGAGAGAGAGAGAGACGAGATTGTGATTGATTAATAACAAGAAAGATATGTAATATATATATATCTAGATATATAGATATGCTAATAATAGTATAGTGTAGTAAGTAGTATAAGATTAGTATCGATCAATATATCATGGTAGGGTAAGTTGAAATCTTTCATCTGAACTTTTGATATTTGATTTATAGTCGAAAATAATGTATTGGAGATAGATATCAATATGATTTGAGTTTTATACGTATAATACCGCGAGAGTGCATTTAAAAGACACTACGGCTTGAAGCAGTTTTTGATTGGGACGTGGACCTGGGCCATTAGGTGAGTGATAGGCGAGCATGAACCGGTTATGATTAACGCATGCGAAACGACAAGTGGATCGCACAAAGTTTGAATGAACGAGGCTGATGGAGAGTAAATCGTGCGATTCTTGACGTGCACAGACAAGTCATGAGTTTTACGTGTGAAACTTTCTCGTATCGACGCAGTTATGTGAGTGTATCCTCGAGTAGAATTTAAGATCTCGCACGCACCTGCAGACGTGATGTAACACGACAGATGACGATCTGTAGTCGTACTAGCATAAGTATACGCTAGCGGGGAAGAGCATAGAAATGATTGTAAGCGGTTTGACACACCCCCTCCCTGGAATAGGGCTACTGCCCGTTGGAAGTGGTGAGGTGACAACTAAAAAAAAAAAAAAGGCAGTAACATGCTTCTCTGAACGCCTAAACCACACTTGTATACCTAACCTAGACTTAAAGGCGTACTGTAGGAACCTAAACTAGGAATTATTGTTTGTTACCTCAAAAACGGAGAAACCAAACCTAGATTATCATTGTTGCCCAAAATGGAGACCTAACCTAAGATTGAACCGGGAATGGGAAGAGGTCGGAGCCGGGAGTCAAGGGTAGAAAATTTAAATTTATTATAAAATAAAGAGATTGGTATTAAGCCGGAGCCGAAATCGGCAAAAAAAATTTACCGGTTCGGCAGTCCTGACTCTGACCACAAACACCCATAAATTTGTCGTATATGTAAGTTACATTAAACCCATTATAATATTTTAATATTACAAGCTAATTATTGTTACCAACCTTTAAAGCAGTTTTTTCTTCTATTTTCTATAATGGCATCAAGGACCTTCGTTATATTCCTAACTGAACACGGAGAGAATTTCGAGTTATTTGGTCTATCTCCACTCGTCGCTGATGAGAACATTATGTAATTACCTTGAAGGCCACCAGGCTTACAACGCTCTGGATAATCATGCTGTAAAAACAACAGCAAAAAAAAATATAATAAAAAAAAACAAACACGTCTTTTAAAACCTATTTCTTTCAACTAGTACAGTAAAAGGAAACAGTAAGTACTTAAACACAGTTTTTTTTTGTATATTTGTTTCGCCCAGCACAAAAATAAAAAAACATTGAGTAAATATACATCTTTTAAAACATTCGTTTCTTATAAAAAAAAGGAAAACTAAAAACATATCCTCGAAAGCATATAACACAATAAATACACCTAATATGTAGTTTAAAAATAAATATAAAATAGCGAAACAATATACAACAAATTTAGAACTATAATTAATAATAAATAAGGATTAAATGTCCTAAAATTATCTTACTCACCTACAAACTAACACGCACAAGCTTATTTACTATTATCAGAAAAAAAAACTCTAAACCTAGATTAAAGATACATGCGAAAAGACCATCGAGCCAGCACTACAAAATCGATATAATAGGTCCACTGGCTAGTGATTGAAAATAAGAATATCATAATCATCATCGGCTAAACCTTGATTCGCCAGAACATGGGCAAACATGCACCGGAAACAAAATAGAAAACTAGAAAACCTTGGCCCCCGAGTCGAAGAAAGCCCCTGAACAAACTCCTCTCATACCCTTAAGTGTGAGGCAGTCACTGCCAAAATCCACCTGAAGCTTCACAACACTGTGACAAGGACAAGACACCCACTCTGGTATCTCGTCAAAGCCAAGGTTCAACCCCTAGACCAGTGCCATAACCATACCCCCCCCCCCTCACAAAACAAAACCACAACATTTACTCCTATTATGAACAAAATACTCTCGCTTGTGCTAAATTCACATTCCTTTCCATCAATTACTTGCTAACTGACTCAAACTACTTTTTCTTTGGTCTCACAGACGGCTCATTACCAACATACTCAACTGTACACACCCACTTAACCAACCGATTATCATTCATCCTTTCCATATGACCAAACCATTTTAATACACTAAATTTATTTTCTCATTCACGCCTTTCTTGGCACCCTACAGCTCCATAACACACTCATTCCTCATTTTATCAATTCTTCTCATCACCTAACACGCCCCTAAGATTATCCAACTGAAAAGACAGTACCTTACATCTATACCTCTTATTCCACACAATAGTTTCGCTACTATATATTAACATCGGGAACAGCATACCCACCAAGCATAAACCTAGCGAACTCGACTAAGTCCCCTTGCTTTCACCCAAGATATAATTGCATCAGCCAGTTTCCTACCTTAGATGGGGGCCAGGCCTTTGAGTACTCAGCAATTATGGGATGAGAAAACCGGGTGCTTTAAAAACTACGCTTGAAGCGTCTTTTTTGGGGGGACGTGGATGGCTTAGTGGATAAAGCGCCCGGTTACTGTTAATAACTCAGCAACGCGGAGTTCCAGTGTTCGAATCCTGCTGATGAAGAGTAAAATCTTCTGTGACTGCATCATCCGTTTCCTTTTCATCACATTTAGCCTAAATATTTAAATTCAACATAATTGTTCTACTTGCCTACCATACAACACGATTTCAAACTGTGGATTCCCTTCACCACACCACAATCACTTTACCTTTATCTATATTTACTTTCAAACTTCTCTTTTTACACACCCTGATAAACACCCTCTACCAATCTTATCAAACGTCCTTCTGATTCACTACACAAATACAAATCTGCGTACAATAAAAGGGCAGGCTCCATTCTCCATCAGTCTGACCCCCTCCTTGCCACCACAACCTTTAATTCTTTCATCACTCTTCCATATACAAATTAAATAACCTACTTCACTCCACTGTTAATATTAAATCATTTACTCTACACTCCATTTATTCTTAAACTCTTTACTTTCAACATACATACTTTTGATTCCATTCAGAAGCCTACCACAAAGCTTCTTTAATAATCCTGTCATGTGCCTATTGCAAGTCCATAAAAAATAAAAATTTATTCTTCTTCTCTCTCAGTTGCTTCAATGTAAAAATTTGATCAGCACATCATAAACCACTTCTAAATGCACTTTGTTCTTCAACAATCAGTTCCTCAGTCACTTGACCCACTCTTTCAAAAATAAATACAAGCATATAATCTTCCTTACAACACTCAATAAACTAATTCCCCGATGGTTTCTACAGTTCCACTTATCACACTTACCCTTATAAAAGGGTACTATCACTGCTCTCCTCTAGTCCTTCGGAAGTATACTCTCCAGAAAAGCTTTGATATACAACTTCAAGATCCAGTCAATCACATCTTGCCTCCATTCTCGATCATTTCACCAGTAATTCCATCTATACCTGCAGATTTACCATTCCTCAACTTCTCAATCTACCTAGTACCTCATCCCCAAAATACATACTTCTTACAACATCAAATCCACACCCAATCACCATTACCTATTCATCACTGCCAATGCCATGCAGATTTTCGAAGAGTTCCCTCCACACTCAACTCACGTAGCATGTCCATATTATCAATCATGAAAGTACCATTACTATTCATTATACTAAGATTACCCTTACTCTTTTTGTTAACCTTTTGCACTTCCTATCAGAATAGCTTTTTATTCCTTGGTAATTCTCCGTTCATTCTTCTTCCAAAACTGTTCAATTAATTTTTTTTCCTAAAACGCATAGAACTTTTAGCTTTTTCCTTTTCCTCTCAAAATATTTTCCTATACCTTTCTTTAGAAACCTCATCATTGAGTTTTGGAACATTCAACCAAGACCTGTTGTTTATTTTTTCCCATTTACTGTTGACATTCTTACTTGCTGCTTTAGCACACTCACATGCTTCTTTTTCACAACTAACAAACGCCGTTTCATCTTGTTAACATTCAACTGACATTTGAAAGTACTCTCACATACTTTTCCTTATAACCCTCTTTATTCAATTCATCCCACATCCTTTCTTATTTCAATCTTCTCCATTCATGCTCCCACTAACTTAATTTTACATAAAACAACATTAAGAATATAAAATATATATATATATATAATATATTATATAATATATAGTAATATAAAATTATATAATATATATATATATATATATATATATATAATATATAATATATATTATCAACATAGCTTAAGCAACGAAATAACCACACTGTCAACTACATTCAAACAATTCTCAAGAACTACAATCAACTATGGATCAACAGTCTGGTATCCTCTAACCTCATCTACTAATAGAATTAAATTACAAAGAATACAAAATACCGCCCTACGAACAATCACAGGTTGTCTAAAAACCACCCCTATCCAACACCTGCATGAAGAAACAAAAATTATCCCAATTCAGGATCATCTAGTTATGATAGGAAATCAATTCTACACAAAGACTCTTTGACCCTACCCAACTACCTACAAGAACACACAATACATCGTTTAAGAGCACCTACCTCTTCCGCTGTCTTCTACTAAGGCAAACTCTTTAGAATCATCCCCCTCCCCCACAATACACGGTTCTCTCAAAGCACATTCATACACACTTTACACTGCAATACCTAAACTCCCCCCCCCCCCGGAATATCTTCAACTCAAATTCCCACTCCAACAAAAGATAAAAACCTCACTCTTTAGATTAAGATCCGGGCATCACCCGGATCTCCTGGAATACAAACAAACACACTCCCACGAAAGATACAAATCTCACTCTTTAGATAAAGATCCGAGCATCAGCCGGATCTCCTGGAATATAAACATAGGTTTCGCCCTCAAGACTCTCCATACCCACTCTGTCGTAGATGCTTAATAATAGAAGCTGAAACTACCGAACACCTCCTGCTGAGGTGTCCCCCACTAGCTCCCTGCAGAATACTCTATCAAATCTCCTTCCTCCTTTAGAGACCTGTGACTCCCTCGGTGGAGGGTGCCGGGTTTCTGGAAATGACATGAACCCCCAAATAAGGGAAGCCCAGGGGCAGTTATATAATATATGTATATATATAATATATATATATATATATATTATATATATAATATATATAACTATATATTAATATATATATATATAATATAATATATATATTATATATATATATATATATAGTAGTGCAAAGGAAGTGTGTGGATATGTGCTAAATAGGAAGTAAGAATGTTAAACAACGAGGAATGGTGGAATGAAAGAGGTGATGAAAGCGGTTTAAAGTAAAAAAGGAGCGTGTTGAATGTACTAAAAGCAATAATGATGAAGATTCAAAAGAAAGATTCTTTGAATTTATATAAGGAAGAAAAAAGAAATACTAAAAGTGTATACGTAGGAGAAAAACAGAGGTAAAATGAACAGTTTGGAAGGAGGATGAATGAGGACATACAAGGAAATTAGGAAGCCTTCTGGAAGGAAACGCGCGAAAGGTTAGAATGAGAATAAAGGGATCTGCTTAGAAATGAATAGGGATGGCTGCTTTTGAACTTATGAAATGGATTGTGAGGAGTGTGGAAAAGAAACACTCGAAAATCTGCCACAATCATTTAACGTAATGATGAGGTGTTAGTGAATTGTGTGGGTTTGTGGTGCAAGAAGGAATATGGTATTTTGGGGATGAAGGTTATTAGTAGCGAGGAGGTAATGGGTAGGGGTGAGAAAGTGAAGAATGTAAATCTGCAGGTATAGATGAAATTACTAGTGAAATTGATCAAGAGCGGAGGCGAATTGGTGATTGATTGGATTTCGGAAGTTGTGTAATAAAAGCGTTTTATGAGGGTATAGTTCCAAGGGATTTGGAGGAGATCGGTAATAGTACCCTTGTATAAGGAAGGAGAAAAGCGGGAAACTGTAAGGAAATTATAGGGGGAATAAGTTTATTGAGTGTTGTAGGAAGGTATATGCATGGTATTTTGGTCGAAGAGTAGGACGAGTGACTGAGGGACTGAATTGTGTGTGAAGAACAAGTGCGTTTAGGAGTGGAGAGGATGTGTGATCAAATCTTTAACATTGAAACAAATGATTGAGAAAATGATGGAGAAGAAGAATAAATTGTATTTAGGTTTTATGGATTGCAACATGCGTATGATAGAGTTAATAGGGAAGCGTTTATGGCAGGTGTTAGTGCATTATATGGTGTTGGTGGTAGGCTTCTGAATGGATCAAAAAGTATGTTTGACGATAGTGAAGCGTGGTGTGTAAGAATGAATGGTCAATGGTGATTGGTTTAGGATTTAATAGCGGAGTAAGACAGGGTTAGTGTTATGTCTCCTTGGTTAGTTAATTTGTATATGGATGGGGTTATTGAAAGAATTAGGAGGTGATGGCAGGAAATGGTGGTTAGAATAGGTGGAGAATGGAGTTGAGTGGAGGATGCCCTACCTATTAATATGCGGATGATTTGGTCTGTGTGGCGGAATCTGAAGCAGAGTTTGAGTCAGGATTGATAGAGCAGATTTGGCAGGGTTGCTGTGAAAGGAGGGCTTGAAAGTAAACGTGCGATAAGAGTAGGTTTGGTTGGTGAGTGAGGGACACTCCTCGTGTGAAGTTATGTTAGATGGTGAGCAGCTAGAAACAAGACTGTCTGAGTTTAATATTTAGGGTATATGTTGGATGAGAAGGGAACGGACGATGCAGAGTGTAGTAGGAAAGTTGTGAAATGGGCAGGAGAAGGTGGGCATTGGTTGCAATTAAATCGATTGTTGCGAATGCAAAGGGACTAAGTCTTGAGTGTGCTAGGGTCTTACAATGTGACGGTATGTTGTTACCTGTGATTATTGTATGGTAGTGAGACTATGGTCTGCGAATAAGAAGTATAGATCTAAAGTTCAATGTGTCAGATGGACAATCTTAGGTGTGCTAGGTGTGAGGAAGAATTGATAAGAAGGAATGAACGTATAGAGAGTGGTGATGGGGTGGGAAGAAAGGGGTAAATGAGAGAATAAATGAAAGTAATGTTGAGATGGTTTGGTCATGTGGAAAGGATGAATGGATAGTAGTTGTTTAAGCTGATGTATAGTTGGTGAGTGTGTGGGAAACCGACCGGCCTGGGAGACCGAAGAGGAAAGTGGATTGAGTCGGTGAACGAATTCTGAAGGAGAGAAATTGTGGGGATTAGTGACCCAGACCCAGGTAGTAGGAGAGAATGCGGGGTTGTATGGTGGGCATGAGTTGTGGCCCACTGGGCCAGGGATGAACCCTTACATTGACCGATTTACCAATACGTAGACAGACGACTCCGTCGCGGGCTCCCATGATGCTCTAGGGGGATTTCTGTCTGTGACGAGCTCTCACTAATTAATGGCTGGGCTTTCGGATCCATTTTGTCCTTCTTTTCGACGTTTCGTCATGTTCTACTACTGCTTTTCTTTTTCGATGCCTTGTACAGCACCTTACCCCAATCTTGGGGCAAAGAGGAAGGTGAAGGAAAGAAAGAAAGAAATATATTATACTATATATATATATATATATATATATATATATATATATATATATATATATATATATATATATATATATATATATATATATATATATATATATATATATAACTACCTTTTAACCTGTTATCCCCTTTCAGAGGGTAACAGGGGAGGGACTACAGGAAATCGAAAACTGTATTTATATATATTATATATATATATATATATATATTATATATATATTTTAATAAAATTTATTAATTATATATATATAATATATATATAGTATATATACCTATATATATATATCTATATTATATATATATATATATATATATATATAAAACTCAAAAGTATAGTCGAGAAAATTTTATGGAAATGTAGATGTATAATCCTGACATAAACCTATAATAATAATTGAAGGGAATAATTGGTCTCTAGTAAGGTATTTAATTATAACAAAAGAGAAGGATATCTCAAACATCAAACAGCTTAGAGTCAAAGAGATATAAGTGGATTGGTAGATAAGTAGACAGTGGGATACTGCAAGAATCAAAAATATAAGTAGATTCATTTGACTTCCAAAGTACGCTGGTAGATAAGTAGACAGTGGGATACTGCAAAAATCAACAATACATAAAGTAACAAGACTTACATTGCCAATCACAAGACTACGCTTGATAGAAAATAAGATAAGTAGAGAGAGAGAGAGAGTGGGGGGAAAGAAAGCACAAAAAAATCTTGGGAGTCGAAGAGAAATAAAGAGAATTTAGTTAACCTGCTAGATGTGTTGGTAGGAAAATAAGCAGAAAAATATACCAAACATCAAACAACTTGGAGAGTCCAAAAATATAAGTAAAGATTCGGTTGACTTGCTAAGTGCGTTTGTAAATAAGTAGAGAGAGAGAAAAAGAGAGATACATCAAGTATTAAACAGCTTGGAGTCAAAATGATATAAGTAAGCTACGATTCAGTTGACTTGCTAAATGCTTTGGTAGATAAATAAAGAAAGGGATACATCAAGCAGCTTAGATTCAGTTGACTTGCTAAGTGCGTTGATAGATAAGTAGAAAGACGGATATATCAAGCATCAAACAGGTTGGAATCAAAGAGATATAAGTAGATTCAGTTGAATTGTCAAGTGCGTTGGTAGATAAGTACACAGTGGAATTTATCAAATAGCGTAAAATCATAAAAGACATAAGTGAGGATTCAGTTGACTTACTAAGTGCGTTGGTTGATAAGCAGAGAGGGATACTTCAAATATTAAATAATATGGAGTCAAACAGATACAAGCAGATTCAGTTGATTAGCTAAGCAGAGATGGATACATCAAGCATCAAATAGCTAAGAGTCAAAGAGATATTGAGTGAATTCAGGATATCTGATAAGGTAAGTACACAGAGGAATATATCAAGCATAAAACAGCTTGGAGTCAAAATTTTGCTATGTTTGTTAACAGTTCCATTTTTAGTAACCCTGTAATTTACCAAACATCATTGGCTTGCATCTGATTTTTACAGGAAGTACTTCTCGTCACTTACCTCCCAATACCCTGGACCCTCAAATATTGTTTAGAAAAACTAACATGGGTTGAATGTTGTTAAAGGATGCTTCCACCTTCACCAGTGGTCATCCATTCTATCAGTAAAGGAAGTAAAAAAGAACATTTAGCAATTCTTTTTTTTAGAATATTAAGAATAGATGGAAGGTTCTGAGTACGAGGTAACAAATGTGGAGTTTGGTTTACTTGGAACAAATTGCATTCGTGAAGTGTTCGTTTCATAGACAAAACTACTTAGAGGATATCACATACAGACCTTTAATCAAACTAACTTACAACTTGTGCATAACAGGGAGTAGGACGGAAAAAATGTTCTAATTTCATAAGGAATAGGGTTCAAGTTTGATTTTAAATCCTAATGCAGGATTAAAAAAAAGAAAATCTATGTAATATCTCCATACAATATAGTGTTAAAATGAAACTAGGCAAAAATCACAATTTTTAGTGAAGCTATGAATCACTCATTATCAGAAACTGGATAATAAACACTCACTAGTAGGCTTAATTCTAAATGTGTTTAATTTAAAATTAATCGCATTTGCCACAGTGAGCAAAATTATGGCCAATTTCGTGAGCTAAAGTAAAGTTGTGAGACCTTAGGGGGAACTCTATTATTATAATTAGAAAATGTATAACCTGCCTGTATTGAGAGACCGTTGCTCCGTATGACTTGAATCAATTGCAATGTGGAGTTTTTGTACTTTTCACAAATTCCACCAGAAGCCCCTGAAAAAAAAATTATAAAAAATAAATAAATTAAAAACAGAAATAAAATAGACCTAAATTAAAATAATTTTAGGAAAAAAAAATAAGGATGTTAAAAAGACGGTTTAATAGTTACAAATAAAAAACCTTTTAGCGAAAGTTTTCAAGAGAGAATTGATCTCTTCAATAAGTTGACTGCTTTAGTAAAATTAAAAGTTAATTACAGGATAGTTAGTGGCAATTAGTTAGTTAGAGTTAGTTTAGTTAATTACAAGATCTAGTTATAGTGCTGCATTTAAATGGAAAAAAAATTAGTTTTTTTAGATCTAGGATTGATAAAATATGAGAGGAATGAAAGTGAATGTATTGCTTATGTAGTTCTGTGGTGTGAAGAAAGGCGTAGATGAGAGATTAAATGAGTGTATTAAGATGGGTTTTATCCAGGCTTTGTTTGGTTTAAACCATTTAAACCAACATTTTTTTTTTATAAAATAATTAAAAAGTGCTCTAAATGAAAGCATATGATGACAGAAAATCCCTAGCTAATACATCCTATATATATATATATTATAGACATATATATATATATATATATATATATATATATATACTATATATATATATAACATAGATAACAACATATGCTCTATATACTATACTATATATATATATATATATATATAGAAAGGGCAAATTTGATTTGCTCGCTGTGACTGAAACAAAGATGAAAGGAGGAGGTGAAATTAAGTGGTGTGATGTGAATGGTGTGCGTGCTGGTGTGGAAGAAAATGAGAGAGAGGGGGAGAGACGGAGTTGCAATTTTGATGGGTGACCTGTGGTACAGAAACTATGGTAGACTTTGATTGTGTGAGTCCTAAAATTCACAATGGTTAAATTTAAGTTTGAAAGGTCAAGGTGTATTGTGGTTGTGACGTATGGTCCATCTGAGGGAGACGTTGAAGAGAGTACGATTTTGGAAGTAATCTGAATGATGTTTTTGGATGGGGTGAGTAGAGGCTTCAGATTGATTGTTAGTTTTGGGGGACCTGAATAGTTGGATAGGTGATCAAAAGGGGTTGGTATAACAGGTTGGTTTTAGGTGGCAGGAGAAAATGAGGAGAATGGTAGAGGAAGGTGATTGATTTTCTGTGAAGAGAGAGGAGGTATGTGTGTAGTAATACTTTCTTTAAACACAAGGTATCCATAGGGATATCTACTAGAGTTTAGATTATGGGAGGGGTTTGAGATGGTATCGAAAGTAGGAGCGTATGATTGATTTGCAGTGTTGGTGAAGAAGGATGTTGGTATGTGTTGGATGTTAAATAGTTGGGGGTTTAGGGCCCAGGATTATCCCCGGATCATTATGTTCTATGTGGAAGATTAAGTTGAGTGGGGGCTTGGATGGGAGAAGGAAGGTGATACGAAAGGAAGTAAGTGAATTAAGAGTGAGAAGTTAAAGGAAGTGTGCAAAGCAAGACATTAAGGATAAGTATGTAAGAAGAGCGCTCGCTAGTAAGCGGGTTGGATAATCTTGAACAAGTTGATACTAGCAAAAGGCAAATCACAGGGGGCAAATGGAAAGGAGATGGTGTTAGTAATTTAAAGAGAGTGTGTGGATGTGCTAAAGTAGGAAGTAAAAGAATGTTAACAGCGAATGGTGGAATGAAGAGATGATGCAAGCGGTTAAAAGTAAAAAAAAGACGTGGTTGAATGTACTAAAAGCAAATGATTAAGTTTCAAAAGAAAGATACTTGGAATTATATAAGGAGGAAAAAGAAATACTAAAAAGGTGTATACGTAGGAGAAAACCAAAAAGAGGTAAATGAGCAGTTTGGAAGGAGGAGGATGAATGAGGACATACTGAAGGAAATAGGAAGCTCTTCTGGAAGGAAGCGCAGGAAGGTTAAGAATGAGAATAAGGGGAATCTGCTTAGAATAATGAATAAGGAGGATGGTGCTTTGTAACTGATGAAATGGATGTGAGGGGGAGTGTGGAAAGAACACTTCGAAAATCTGCACAATATTAACAGTAATGATGAGGGGTGTTAGTGAATGTGTGCAGTTTTGATGGTTTAAGGAAAAGGAATAACAGAGTATTTTTGGGGGATAGAGGTTGTATTCGAACAGGGAGATGATTCGGGTAGGGTGAGAAAGAAGAAGTTGAAGAATGGTAAATCTGCAGGTATAGATGGGATTACTGGTGAAATGATCAGAGACGGAGACGAGGATGAGTTGATTGATTGGATTTGGAAGTTGTGTAAAGCGTTTATGGAGGTATAGTTCAGGGATTGGAGGAGGCGGTAATAGTACGCTTGTATAAGAGGTAAGGAGAAAAGGAACTAGGGATGGGGAATAAGTTTGGTGAAAGTGTTGTAAGAGGAAGGTATATGCTGGTATTTTTGGTCGAAAAAGGGCGTCGAGTGACTGAGGACTGATTGGTGAGAAGAACAAGAGTGCGCGTTTAGGAGTGAGGATAGAGGATGTGTGGATCAAATCTTATTATTGAGCAAATGATTAGGAAAATGAGGGAGAAGAAGAATGAATAATTTTATTTAGGTTTATGGATTTGCAACAGGCGTATGATAGGAGTTAATAGGGAAGCGTTATAAGCAGGTGTTAGTGATATATGAATGGTGTCGGTGGTAGGCTTCTGAATGGAATCAAAGTATGTATGACGATAGTGGGGCGTGTGTGTAAGAAGAAATGGTGTCAATGGTGATTGGTTTAGGATTAATAGCGGAGAGAGGAGACAGGTTGTGTTATGTCTCCTTGGTTATTTAATTTGTATATGGATGGGGTTATGAAAGAATTGCAGGTGGGGGTGGCAGGGGATGGTGTTAGAATGATGGAGAATGGGGTTGAGTGGAGGGCCCTACCTGATATATGGAGATGATTTGGTTCTGTGTGGCGAATCTGAAGAGAGTTTGAGAGGATTGATAGAGAGAGATTTGGCAGGGTGTGTGTGAAAGGAGGGCTTGAAAGTAAACGACGTGGATAAGAGTAGGTTATGGTTGTGGTGAGGACACTCCTCAGTGTGGGGTTAGCATGTTAGATGAGTTGGGACCAGCTAGGATGTCTGAAAGTTTAAATATTTAGGGTATATGGTGGATGAGAGAAGGGAATGGACGATGCAGAGTGTAGTTGGAAAGTTGTGAATGGCAGGAAGGTGGCTGGTGCAATTAAATCGTTGGTGAATGCAAAGGGACTAAGTCTTGAGTGTGCTAGGGTCTTACATGAGGGTATGTATGTTATTACCTGTGTTATTGTATGGTAGAGAGAGACTATGGTCTGGAATTAAAGTATAGATCTAAAGTTCAATGTGTTCAGATGGACAATCTTGAGGGTGTGCTAGGTGTGAGAGAATTGATAAAGAGAGGAATGAACGTATTAGAGGATTTTGTGTGGTGTGAAGAAGAAAGGGTAAATGAGGAGAATAAATAAGTATTTGAAGATGGTTTGGTCATGTGGAAAGGATGATGAATGATAGTAGGTTGGGATTGAACGGATGTATAGTGGTGAAGAGTGTATTTGGGGAACCGACCAGGCTGGGAGACCGAAAGAAAGTGGATTGAGTCGGTGAACAAATGTCTGAAGGAGAGAAATACAGGGTTTAGCTTGGGAGGCACGAGAATAAAGGTGCATGATAGGAGAGAATGGCAGGGTTTTGGGGGGGGGGGCATGGTTGTGGCCCACCTGGGTAAGGGGATGAACCCTTACAGTGACGATTTACCATAGTGAGGTTCCAGTCGCGGTCCCATGATGCTCTAGAGGTGGATTTTCTGTCTGGCGACGACCTCACTGAAAATGGTACAGAGGGGAGGGCACGGTAGGCTGGAGAAGCTTTTCTTTTCGACGTTTGTCATGTTCTTCACTGCTTTTCTTACGACGTACAGCACCTTACCTTTAATCTTAGGCAAAGAGGAAGTGAGAAGAAAGAAGAAGAGAAGAGATATATATATATATATATACTTACTATATATATATATATATATATATATATATATATATATATATATATATATATATATACTATATATATATATATATCTCTATATATATATATATATATATATTTAGATAGTAAATAAATGGAAGGAAAACATGTTCCAGACTTTACCAGTAGAGTACATGTAGATTGACATAGGCAGTTAAGTCTGGGTCAAGAGAGTTGAGTGGAGAATGGATGAGTGTCTAAAATACAAGTCGTAGGAACTCTCCTTAAAGAAGGAGGTATATAACTAGAAAATTCAAAAAAATAGTCAATTGTAATAACAATAGAATAAGGAGGGTGATGAAACATTTCAACAGCTAGAAAGATCGGAGAGAATTAGTTTGAGTTGGAGAGTTAAAGATCTACAAGAAGCCCTAGACTACACTTTATCAAGGATAGCAATAAGTGTGTGGAACCACCCCATATATGTGATTTATACTCTATAGAAGGGCGAACAACGCCCTTATATAGAGCTAGTAACTGCGATGGTGAGATAAGTTCCGAAGGCGCCTCGGAAACCCAATTTCCTAGAAACTTGTTAGAAAGAACATAATGTAATCCTTCTAATAAAGATTACGAGAAAAGAAAATATCATGAATATTAAGAACAGAAGAAGATATTATAGTTTGTGTGAAAGGTTATGTCAAGTAGATAGATGAAGAAGTGAGACATTGAAAAGAACCATGTTTTCTTTAACACAACTATAGGTATCAGAGAGATCAGATGGCTGTTGTTTCAAAACTATCCTCCTAGCATCATATATTTGCTGTTGAAAGAGTCGTCTTTCAAACTGGAAGGAGTAATGGTGAGTGATGAAGTTATCAGCAAAAGAGTGGAGAGGAGACGGTAATAAATAGATCATTGATGTAAAATAAAAATAGTTGGGGAACAGAATTCTGAGAAACACCATAATGGGTAGATTTAAAGGATAAATGGTGGCTATCTACAAAGCAGCCATATAACGACTGGAACGAAAGTCAAGAGAAGGATAAATAACGAAAGTGGAAAGTTTAGATATTAAAGCTTTGTGCTAGTTTATCGAAAGCTTTCGACATGTCTAACGCCACAGAAAAAGATTCACCAAATGTTGATGAGCAAAGATCTAAGACTCGGAGAGAAAGGAAAAGAAATCACCTGTCGAATAGTCCTTACAGAAGAAATACTAGCAATCAGAGATAAGATTAGAAGATTTAATATGTTTTTAAATCTTTTTGTTAGGAATAGATTAAAAACTTTAAGAACAGAGGTTAAAGCGATAAGACGATAGTTGGATTGTTGATTTAGGGTCCCGCTTCTTCAGCAAATGCTGAATGAATGCATTCTTTCAGCAGGAGGGTAAGGTTGAAGTTTACAGGCAGTGAGGAAACGGGTTACCAAGGTATAGTGCAAGCTCAGAAGCACAAGTTTTGAGAACCACTGGAGGGATAACTTCAGTACTCTCAGCCTTGTTAGTGTTAAGCTCTAGAAGAATGCAGAAACAGCACGATTTGACCCAGGTTGAAAGGAAGCGGAGAGAATAGCTGGAACCATCAGATTGGAATAGGAAGGTGAGCAAGTAGTTCCAGCAGCTTTACGCAGAGGTTAAAGGGACAGCAGTAGTTACAGTATTACCGACAGGAGAGATACAGAGGGTTGGAGGGAGGGAAGAAGCAGAAGTTGGTTGGAAGCCTTTTAAAATTGCAAAATGACAGAAAGTGTGTGAGGTAGAAGAACCAGAAAGATTGTTGCAATTTCTACTAAAAAAAAGTTTTTAGTATCTCAAAGAGCTGATTTTGCCAATCGGGAATAATGAAATATATTAAAAACACGGTTTCTGGATTTGGAAGAAAACGATAATTTCTGATAAACCAAGATTTACAAGTATATTAATTAAACGGATAGAGAAGGGAATATATATATATATATATATATATATAATATTATACCTATATATATATATATATATATATATATATATATATAGATATAATCATATATATATATATAATGCATTTACAGTTGTCCACCACCACTCACGGGCAGAGCCCTATTCAAGGAGAATTGTTGCACGCCTCAGAAGTCAACAACTAAAAGTAAATTACGCAAATGAGCACAGACGCAGGCTTTTATGAAGTGGGGAGATTAAATTCAGCAAGGAAACACACAGAGATGGAAGAGAATTCCACAAAACAGATGTGGCAGGAAAGAAGGAAGCACCACACCTGCGAACTAGCCTGGAGTTACCCACATCAACACAAAACTCATGTGCCAGCACAAGCAACCCTAGTTCTACGAGGGCGACGTAAAGGTGGAGGTACGCGGGTGATAAGCTCTCAATTCCCTTGAGCACCTGCCGCTGCGGTACCTATAGAAAAGAGATAAAGCACCAACATCGCGCCGCAAAGATAGAGGGTCAAGGGAACTGGAAAATGTACTGGACAGTTTATAAGCCTTTTGGCCTTGACTCGAAACCACCTCCAAAAAGCCAGGTGAAACCAGAGCCCCCAGATATGGACATTCTGCCACTCAACCCATGTAAAGGGGTGAGGATGAGGCCCTTGACACTGAGCATGTTTGGATTTGTAACTGAGGAAGAGGAAAAAAAATCTCGCAGTCTAAACAGGACTCTCAGTTTCTTTGAAGCCGCCCTAGCAACCGTTGTGATATGTGGTTTCCAAGATTTTTTTGTTAATATTAAGGCCAAGGATGTTTATATTGTCCACAGGAGAGACAGAGAACCGTCGAAAGAGATATAAGAAAGTTAGAAGGTGTCTTAGAGAGGGAGATTTGTAGGGTTGAGTTTTTAAAGAATTGAATTTCACAAGGTTCAGACGACCCCACCCGGAAATTCTATCCAGTCGGCGAGAATAGGGATCGGAGGAAGGAGAGGGTTATAGGACAGGAGGAGGAACATGATCTCTAGGAAAAGGAGCAGAATTAGAAAAGGGTTGAAGAATAGGTCGAGTCATCGGCATATGAGTGAATAGAGTTAGATGTGCAGGTGAGGAAGATCATTAATGAAAAGTAGAATAAAAGAGTGGGAGGATAGGACAGGAGGGCACAAGGAACTTCCTATTGACAGAAAGGAAGGAAGAAATGCTTTTCAGTTCGATATTGAGGCGATTTGAAAGAAAACTAGACATAGATAAGCAGTAAGCAAAGAGAAGGAGAAACCCAAAGGAGGAGAACTTGGAGGATGCCATACCCGGTCAAATGCTTTGGATATGTCCAGCGCCACCATGCAAGTCTCCCGTAGTTCCTAAGGGAGGAAAACCATAAATCAGTAAGGCCTGGAAAGTATATCGCCAGGTGAACGCTCGGAAACGCCGAGCCATTGCTGGCGATCGGAGCAGTGGGCCGAGATTTCAGTGAATGATCACAAGAAATGAGAGTTGAGAAGAGTTTCTGAAGATCTTAGATAGAATACAAGATGTAGAGCTATGGGGGCGGAAGATGGTTAAGAAGGTCAGGGGGACGTTTCGGAATAGTTTCAGGCATATGCGTGCTTTAGCACTAAGGAGAAGATGCTGAAGTATTGAGACATAGGAGATATAGTTGAACGAGGGGTGAGGATAGCAAGCACATTCCTCAAAACTCAGGAGGAATGCCATCAGGCCACCCACCTTCCTAACGTTCAGTTGGATACAAGAGCCCATGCACCCGATCGAATGCAATCACAGGCAAGGCAGGACCGGACGGACCTAGGGAGAGAGGGATGAATGCCAGAATCGTGTTAGGAGTGCGATTAGGGATGGGAAGCAGAGGGGTTCCAGCTTTTCGGACGGAGAATTGCAGCAGAACCATCAGGCGAATAAGGAGGAAGGAACATTGGGTTACAGAAGTTGGTTAGAAGATGTTTTTAGCAGAGGTGAAGATTTATCAATTAGAACCAAGGAGGTTAGCGCACTTTCGTTTAATGAAAGCCCGCTTTGCTTCCGTCGAAAAATATCCACCACCAACGTTTTCTAGCAGAATTGAGGTCGCAGGATGAGCGGAGCAAAAGGTTCCCTCCGTACGAGCTGTCTCTAGCACTGAATGGCCAGAGAACAGCACGATCGAACCATGATATATATATATTCTTTATATATATATAAACAATATATATATATATATATATATATATATATATATATACCATATGTAATAACTATATACTATATATATATATATATATATATATAATATATACTATATAAATATATATATATATAAGTGAATAAATTAAATTTATCTTTAATTAGTCATTAGTGGGATGGGATTGGGTTATTGTTTTAGGTGACTTGAGATATAAAATATTTTGGCTCAAAAAACATAGCATTAATAGTTGAAGATGAAATTAGCAAACACTAAACTATGCAATAAAAAAAAACATTTAAAAAGGATTTTAAAGATAAGAATAGAAAATAAGGGTTCAGTGGGTTGTGTTTAGTTGAATAAGGCGTATTTTTGCCCTAGTTATCATAGGAAAGTTCAGATTAATATAAAGGATCAGTTGGTTCGTGGATGTACTTCAGAGGTTGGATATTGCTGGGAATCGACGGACATTCAAAAGATCAGGGAGAGTCGGTGAAGAAGGAAAGGAATAAGAGTTTGGCAGCAGGCGAGAAGGTGAATTGCGTTTTGTGAGGGGGTATGATTGTGGACCTGGCCCAAAAGATAGAACCCTACATTGACGAAATAACAGTGGGGTAAGTCGCGATGTGTGAACCCACTATGAAGGCGGAGTGTTTGACTTAGCAGCTCGCACTTTAGGGTACGAGGGAAAAAGGGGGGGAGGTTCTTTTCAACTTACGTCATGCTCTTCTACTTAACGTTAATAACAAAAAATTCTAAATACCAGTCAAATATTTTTGTTTCTTCTTTATATTGACGTTTAACAATTATTAATTAGTAATAAATCATCAGAATTAAATACAAGTCTGTAATTTCCTCTCAAACATTAAAAATATTTTTATATTTTAAATATTTTTTTAAAATAATTTTAACTTGTCTGACGCTAAATCTATGGTTTTGAAAATAAATATTATCAAAAATACAGGTTACGGCATCAAAAGTTATCATGATTTAACTTTGCGGTGCATTTAAAGATACAAATGAAAGAGGAAAATTGTCTAAAAAGATAGAATAAATAAATAAGTGTTACCCGAAGGTGACATAACTGTGAAGCAAAAGGGTTCCTCCAGTGAAATCTCGGAAGGTGGGAAGGATAACTAAACAAAAGAATATGTACTTAGTTGGTTTGGAATGTAGATTTAAAAAATTGCTGACATCAACATTTGTTCTACAAAACTTGTACGTTTCTCCTCCTTGTTTAATGACACACACACTATCGTCATCAATCTGTAGGGAGAAATATTTAAATTAATACTATTAACACTAATAAGGCTACAGTTATTATTACAATAATAACAAACCCAATGTTTGTTTAGGAAGTCAATAATAAATAATAGACATTAAATGGATTTAATAGAGTAAATAAATCATTAGATTAACTCTCTCTCTCTCTCGTCAATTTTCCATTTGTTCCATTACAAAATTTTGTTTTAACCATTTTCCTGCTGTAGACCTTTACATGTAAATGTTCCTTCATGAGACAATAGGTATCTTTTACTGCAGTTCTCCATCAAAAAGTTAGATTATCCCAGAGTCCAATTTAGGTCTATCCATTTCTACAATTACATGCGACACAATGTTATTTCCTAAACATTTACTGTCTATTACTTGGCATGTCTTTAAACTTAATTTGTATCAAGCTAACTACATTCAAATAAAAAATCCTTTTAGAGACTTATACCCATGCACTAGTTTCGTACACACAAATTTCCACACTCCCTAATCACTGTTTAAAGTAAATACTTAGTATAGCACTGCAAATGGTCCCTAAAACTTTAACGCTATCCTATAATATCGACAAAACTTTGGGGTATCGAATAAATTCAGCTTTGATATCATACACCTAAACTTAACTCTTAATGAACATAGGAGATGCGCTGCTGGCATTGGTTATCGTTATCTATAATGCTTTAGTCATCCTTTCAATTCTGTCCTTACAGCTTCTACCTTAGCCTCTGGGTTTAATAAAAACTTTCACCCTTAGTTGCATATCATATGAAGCAAATTAAGAGCTAACTTTTGATATATATATATATACCAGTATCAATTCACATTTGTTCAAAGCCCAAACAAAAAATTCTTTTCCTAATAATAATAATAATAATAATAATAATAATAATAATAATAATAATAATAATAATAATAATAATAAAAATAATAATAATAATAAAAATAATAATAATAATAAAAATAATAATAATAATAATAATAATAAAAATAATAATAATAATAATAAATAATAATAATAACCTTAATTCTTTGGACTTCAAATCTAATCCCTTGGTGCTTGTATCTCCCTTCGAAAATGACGTCACCATAGATATTGTTGATGGCTTTCACGTGTTGAGAAATCATGGCAGTGATGTCGTCTTTCGTCCTATCTACGTCATTTGATTTCTATGAAATAAATTAAATAAATAAATAAATAAATATAAAATAAGAACGGAAACGAAAATATTTAAATAAAAAAAATAGAAGACAATATACTTTGAACGTCAAATTTTCTGAAAAATTTCCTTTCACACACCACACATTATATATATATATATATATATATCTTGTATACTATTATATATATATATATATATATATATATATATATATATATATATATACTATATGATATATATATATATATATATATATATATATATATATATATATATATATATATTATAATAAAACTCCTTATTTATATATTTTAAAAAGTTTTTACAAGAGTCTTCATAAGATGTTAAATTTCGTAAGCTTTCGGTCATAATTTTCTGGACCGATCCTCAGACGATTTTATTTGAAGACTAAATAAAATTATTAAAATTTTGTAAGATTATGTAAAACAGTTGAAATATGAAAAGTAGTTTAAATTTAAGTAAATTTTGCTTTTATATTTTTGAAAAATGGTGTGGTGGTAAGAATATTGTTTAGTGTGGGATTGAACGTATATTCTCCTTTTTTGTAAGTTAAAATTAGGAAGGTTCTGTATGCATAATGATTCTAGGAGTTTACGTTGGTGGGGTCTAGTACCTCTAAGATTGGGCACGCATCTTTTATGTTAATGTTGTGAGTGATTGAGATTAGATCTATGTGAGGTGAGAGCAAGAATTTTGAGAGTCGGATGTTAGATCGTGTTTATGTTGACCGAGTCTTCTGATAAAATTATTTGTTTCACCTATATAAGGTGAGGGACATTCCTCGCAGGGATTTTGTATGCATTGTGAGATGTTATTTTTGTAAGTGGTTGGAGAGTTTGAAGAATTCTTTTTAGAGAAGAGGTGTTAGAGGAAGTTAGTCTTAAGGATGAAGGTAAAGTTTTAGGATTTGATGATGTGGTAGGTGAGGAATGGGTAAATAGGTGAGGGATTGTGTGTTGGTCACGGTGGTTGGGTTGTAGAAATTTTATTTTTTGCTTTTTTAAGTGAACCTTTGATAATGTAGGTTGGATAAGATAGTTTCTTGAACGTACTGAAAATGTATTTAATTTGTATTGTATATAATGAAATTAAATACATTTTCAGCTACGATGCTCTATCAACCCAATCTCAAAGATTCTAAAAGCAAGCTAACTGTGACCAACACACAATCACACCTGTTGCCCATTTCCTCACCTACCACATAAACAAATCCTCAAAACTTTAGCTCATTAAGACTAACTTCCTCTAACACCTCTTCTCTCAAAGTCTTCAGACCTCAGCTCTTACAAAGTAACATCGTCAACAATAACCTGCCCCACCATATCAGCCTTCGTGCTAGCAGAGCAAATCAGCTCGCGATACGATCTACCGGCTCCAACTCTCAGCTGACCTGCACCACAGATCTGTCTGTTCGACCAGCATGGGTAGTGTAACAGAGGTACTGATTGGCAAAACTCATCATATGCATACAAGGGCTGCTTCAAATCTTAAAAAGGAGACTTTACTAAATCCTTTCTAATGTATTCTTACCTAACTGTCCAAAAATGCTAAAAAGCTGCAAGGCTGAGGCTTACCTTCA
>JABUQX010019862.1:35000-45000 GCA_015478945.1 Trachelipus rathkii
AAAAAAATTTTGCCTGCTATAATTCATTTTAAAATGCCCAGTTTCCGACTCGTCTCCACAATTTTAAAATTAAATTTAAAAAATCCGGCTCCGATTCCCCCCAACAACGCCAAAAATTCCCCTTAGGCTCCCCAGCTCTGATGGCTGTTAAAAGCTAGCTGGTCTTTGGGGGTGGAACTAAAATGTTGAGAATAAGAGAAATATTAGATGATGATTCATACATAAACTTTTACTTTAAATGTAGAGAAACGAATAAGAGGAAGGAAAAGGAAAACAAGAAAAGAAAAATGAAAGGAAAAAGGGTAAGATAAAAATATTCATTTTAATTCATATTTTATATTTTTCATAAAAATATTCATTTTAATTCATATTTTATATTTTTCATTTCCGAATCTGGATTTTTAATTCTTGGAATCATAATCCCAAAAAGATAACCTGGAAAGAATATTCCACAAACTATTAGTTAAAGACATTGCATTCAATTACAAACTATATAACAAAACATTATATAAATTTTAACTCCCACTATATTTAAATTTGAAGAACAGGAATATTCCCACATTTAAATTTGGGGAAAATAGAATATTCTCACATTTAAATTTTTGAAATAGGAATTGAAGAAATAGGAATATTCCCACATTTAAATTTGAAGAATTGGAATATTCTCACATTTAAATTTGAGGAATAGGAATATTCCCACAAGTAAATTTGAGGAATAGGAATATTCCCATATTTAAATTTGATTAATAGGGATATTACCACATTTAAACCTGAGGAATAGGAATATTCCCATATTTAAATTTGAATAGTAGTAATATTCCTACCTTTAAATATGATTTAAATTTGGGGAAAATGGAATATTCTAACATTTGAGGAGTAGGAATATTTCCATATTTAAATTTGGAGAAAATGGAATAGTCTCATATTAAAAATTTGAGGAATAGTAATATTCTCACATTTAAATTTGAAAAATAGGAATATTCTTACATTTAAATTTGAGGAATAGGAATATTTCCATATTTAAATTTGAGGAATAGGAATATTCCTATATTTAAATTTGAGGAATAGAAATATTCACACATTTAAATTTGAATAGTAGTAATATTCCCACCTTTAAATATAAGGAATTGGAATATTCCCACATTTAAATATATGGAATTGGAATATTTCAACATTTAAATATAAGGAATTGGAATATTCCCAAATTTAAATGAGGAATAGTAATATTAATGTCTCGAGAAGAATGCTTCCTAAAAGCATACATGACTTCATTTCTATTTTTAAAAACCGAATATACTTTAAATCTGTAACATTTTTTTTTTACACTAATTGTTATAATTTATAGCTAGCTACAAAAAACTGATAATAAATTGTTTACATTTGAAAGTTTCAAATTCTCTTATCTGATATCCTGCGGACCTCACAATATATATATATATATATATATATATATATATATATATATATATATATATATATATATATATATATATATATATATATATATATATATATATATATATATATATATCCTATATATATATATATATATATATATATATATGAGGTACATTGTTAATTCAAATTCCCTAGGGGACGCTTCGGTATGTACTTGTTACAAGAACTGAAGACCCAGAGTAGGAATAATAATAATAATATAATAATAATAATAATAATAATAATAATAATAATAATAAGACTGAAGACCCAGAGTAGGAATAATAATAATAATAATAAAAATAATAATAATAATAATAATAATAATAATAATAATAATAACTATTGGAATTCAGAAACGGATATTCAAAATGACGGGGAATCGTTATCTGGGAAAACAAATTTACCGGCTACGTAGCCGTGGTTGTTAAAGAAAGTGCGCTACCACTAAATAGGCTTCGACATATATATTTCATTGGTATACCAGCGACTTCCCTTGTATCTATCACAAATCCACGTAAAAACTGGGGAATGCAACTAATATTTAATATTTATACTATTTAATGTGGTTTTTAACTCCTAATATTTTATTTAATTAATATTTTAGGGTACCTATATTTTACTATGTAAATAAACGGCACTCTCATTGGTATTCAAACACTAGAGAGTCGAAAATATAGTCTAGTGTTGAACCCTCTAGGCCATTGCATATATATATATATATATATATATATATATATATATATATATATATATATATATATATATATATATATATATATATATATATATATATATATATATATATATGGTCTCTGCTATATACTTTCTATTTATATATATATCAGGCGCGGCTTTACGGGGGAAGCACAGGAGGCCGGGCCTCCTCTAAAAAAAAAATAAAAGCAACTAATGTAATAAAATAATTCAAATTATTATTTACTACTATTAAAATAATGTTTAAAATGTTATACAAGAACGCTAATTTTACATTAAGATCATTTATTCTCTTGCAAAACATTATTCATAAGGATCGTTGACTGGAGGAATTTCGATTTGTGCCTCAAGAAAGCACCTAATTATAATTCTTTCAAAACACTGGTTGTCAAGGCAACGTAAAAAGAAACCTTATTCTTGGGTTTTGTGGCGATCTTCAATTTTGAGGATTTTTCCACAAAGCCTCCTTTCGAACACGTCATAAAATAACTCCCAAATTTGACAGTTGCCCCTTTGCAATAAATATATGAAACAAAATAAAGAAAACTATTTTTAAAAAAATTAAATAAAAAAAACTTATTTTGTATAATATATATATAATAATAACATATATATATATAAATTATATATATATATATATATTATACATATATACTTTCTATTATATATATATATATATCTTTATATCTTATATATATATATATATATATATATATATATATATACTGTATATATATATATATATATATATATATATATATATATATATATATATAACAATATCACTAATCTATAATATATATAAATATATATATATATAGAGATAAATATATATATATATATATATATATATATATATATATATATATATATATATATGCTCTGTATATATATATAGAGAGAGAGAAGAGAGATATACTAATACCATATTGAGACCGGATTGCCAAGGTGTAAGAAGCGAAGGAAAAAGTCCCAGATTGGGGACTCATGCAGGGGCAACTCTAAGTTCGAGCACGTAAAGATTTTAAGTGTGATTAGAGGCTGTATTTTTAGGATTGCCCTGTCCAATCAGTCTAGAGTTTAACTCTAGAACTGCAAGGTGAATCTTCATCCTCCCTCATGATGAAACTGTGTTGTCAATAACATTAAGAATGCATACGTGGTTTTGTGATATGCTGAATTATGAAAACTACGATAAATATAACAGAGGAATGAAAGGAAAAATCCAAGGAAGAAGAAAAGATCCCTTACGAAACGGTAAGGAAATAAATTAATAAATTTATTGTTATTATTATAAATTTTAAAAGGAATTGTTATTGAGAAGTATTTATTTTTAATAGGAATTGGGCCTAGAGACTAGGCAACTTAAATAATCTACTCAGGAGATAATTCCCAGGTTGGCTTACGAAAAAGATGATTAGTGCGTCGGATGATGAGTTCAAACAGAATTGGAAACAGCAGTTAATAAATCAGTGTTCTCTTGCCTGCATAGAACCAAGTTGGAATTAGGTTTAACCTCACCTAAAGTTAAAATTATGAAGTATCACACTTATTCGGGATTTATAATGGTATTAATGGCATTTTAGAAATGGTTAGTAAGTAACCGTCCATATTCTTTATTACAAATTGTTCCGGTATTTACTCGATTTTGTCCTCAAATTTATGACTTTCTTATTGTGAATTATTGAATATTTACTTATCAGTGTCCGAAGATTATGTGCTTTATTTTGACGTTTAATTTCCTCGTTGCTAAACTATTTATCCTTAGGTCTCACGAACATTGCCAGTGAATTAAGTGGAAGTAAGAATTACCAAGTGATAAGGATTTGTGCATTTTATAAGGAATAATAATTGTAACACTTTTAATCTTATTAATAATTGTTAGGCTAAATTAGATTAGGGTACGATATTTTAATATCGATATATTAGGGTATAATTATAAAGGTTTAAATATAAAGTAAATGTGTTAAGAAATAATATTTGTGAAATATATATTAAGAAAATCTTTTGCCTTGTTTTTCCTCGTTTTTGTTTTTTTAATTGATGAGTTGGTTAAATTTGCATTGATGATCTAGTTATTTTGAATCTATTTTAAGGGGTCTAACAGAATTTGGAGAAACGATGAATTGCCACTAGTACTCTCATATATATATATATATATATATATATATATATATATATATATATATATATATATATATATATATATATATATATATAAGTGCCTCCCCATGTTTGGGTTCATTTGACCGCCCGCTGGGAGTTATATATATATAGCATATATACTTGTATATATATATATATATATATATATATATATATATATATATCCTCTACATACTATATATATATATATAACATATATATATATATATATATAGCTAATGAAAGACCCAAAAGCCTATAAATCAGAAACACTTGTGAATAACTACCACAACAGCATGACATCATCGAAAAAGTTCCAAGGCTAGCGACAAATATTGACTCAGGAGGAGGAGGAAAAGGGTTGAGCTGCGTCAGTACAAATGTAATAGGGAAAAGGAAAAAAGACAATACAGGGACTGAGTGTAATTGAAATCATTTGATCAATATTTTTTTTTACTGAGGACATTCAGAATCAATACTTCTGTGAACCATCGCATTAAAAAATTTAACATCAATTGTGTGTGTGTGTGTGACCATTATAAAATATATATATATATGAGCTTATATATATATATATATATATATATATATATATATATATATATATATATTATATAATATTCACTCAAAATTATATATATATATATATATATATTCTTAAAAAAATTACGCATCATACTTCGACTTAATTTTTTAAGGGAAACAAGTTCGACTCGTCTGAACGAGTAACAAGTGTTTAAAATGAGTTTTACGACGAGTACACAGCCCGCCCCCCTACCATAAGCAACATTAAATTAAATTTGACAAAGGAATAAAAAAAATAGCAGGACACATGAGAAACCAATTGGTTCTGTTTAAACCATTTTGTCCGATGAATTTGATATTAGTCGAGTACGTTTTTTTGCTCGATGAGTGCAAATATATAAAGCAAACAAAACGGGACTCTCTCTTAAGGAATTACTTATTTGAACAAGTGGGGTAGATTTTGCACCATTTCCAGAAACTTATAACTAAAAATGAAACGCCCCTTTTAACCAGTACGATACAGAAGACAAAGGAAATCCAGCCAATGGCAATGGCTGACGAAGAGTCATAGGCAAAGAATATATTGATAATTAAATTGGCTATGTTTATGATTGGTTTATTGGCGTTCTTGAGAACCAGAAAAATATATCATACTAATTTATGAAAATATTTTGAGAAATTTTACCAAAGGTTTTTGCGAAGAAGCGCCCAGGAAAAGATTACCAGAGTCCCTTTCCATTTTTAATCTCATTTCTCTCTGTCGGACCAACATTAATATTAACTAAAATTATTAACATATTAATTATTATCAATTATTATTAGTTAATTAATATTAACTTTACTAAAATTTTGGAGGAAAGTCATTCAGGAATTCACCTTATACAGTCTGATTTGAAGGTCTATCTATCTCCTTTTTACTCCAAAAAAATAACATCTATAAACACTCGATGCGTTTTTCTTCATTTGATGGCTTAAAAACCCGCTTTGGCAGATATATTCTCAAAAGTAAAGTTCTTTAGGAATAGAATAAGAAACAGCCAGCAGGTATCATCAGTTGCAACTTTTCTAAACTTAAAGCAGTTAAGGAGTAATGTACGTCAAAATCTAAGGTTACATATATATTTTAAGAGTTTTTTATTCAAATTTTTTATGAACTTTCTTTCTAAAAAATCCTTATATATATATATATAATTATAATATATATACTTATATATATCTCATATATATATATATATATATATATATATATATAGTATATATATATATATAAATATATATATATATAATTTCTTATATATGTTATATATATATATATAACAACCTTATGCTATATATATATCTATATATATATATATCTTCTACTATACACTATTTATATATATATATATACTTATAATATATATATATATATAATAACGCCTATATATATACATATATACTATATAAATTAAAGCTATATCTAATTTTATTAAGCTTAAACCGTCATATATATATAATATATAATATAGTATATACATATATATATATATATATATATATATATATATATCTTACCTATATATATACTATATATATATATATATATATACATACTCAACCTATATATATATATAATAACATATATATATATAACATTGATCTCTGGAAAGGGTATTGTGAAAAACATGGACTTCGCCATCAAATCATTTAAAATTCTCACCATAACAACAAATTTTCAAGTTCTATTACAAAACAGAGTTTTTAACTGGCGTAAGATGAATTGTATTATAATTACATTATTATTAAATTTTTTATTGTATTATTTTTTTAGGGGGGCAAATCACTTAAAAATTTCAGGTTGTAAAACTTATTTTCAAAACTTGCATATATATATATATATATTACAAATATAATAATATATATATTATATATATATATATATATATATATATAATAAAATATATATATATATATATATATATATCTTTTACTCTATCTCTATAACTACTATATATATATTAATATATATATATATATATATATATCTAACTATATATATATATATATAATAATAATATATATATATATCATATATATACTCTATATATACCTCAAGCTTTTTATATATATTTATATATCTTATATATATATATATATATATATATATATACGTATATATATAAACTGTATAATAATACTTATATATATATATATATATATAGCAACAACCAATAATAATATATATTATATATATATATATACCATATATATATATATATATCTTTATCTACCTTTTTTTCCCCCCTTGCAAATAACATACTTACTTTCATATATATATATGTATATATATATATATATATATATATATATATATAAAATATATAAATAATATAATTATATATATATATAATACACGCAAGTAATATATACCGTATATATATACGGTATATATATATATATATATATATATATATATATATATATATATAAATATATAATAATATATATATATATAACTGCTGCTATATATATATATATATATACGGTATATATAACACTTATATATATAACCTTATAATATATATATATAACTTTCTATATATATATATAAATATCTCTATAATATATATATATATATATATATATATATATATATATATATTTACCGTATATATACCGTATATATATATATATATATATAATATATATATATATATATATAACATATATACTATATAATAATATAGTATATATATATATATATATACCGTAATGAATGAAATGATAATTAATTAATTAATCCGTTCTGAGAATGTGTGCGTGTGTCGCAGTTTTGGGAAATTGCCTTTTTATCAAGTAATAAATTTTTTGAGTGTTTCACATAAATGTACACCAGAGTAATATAATACTAACAATATGTAAAACAAATTTTAAACAACTTTCTTGAAATCAGAGTAAAAAAACCTGCTACTACTACTACTAGTTTTTAATATTAACAAGAAGGCAACATCAAATAACTTGATAAAACCTCTAGTAAAATCATTTTAAAAAGGATGCTTTCTATTTAAAAAAAAAAAATTGAGAAAAGGAGGGAGAAAAAGAGGCTTGACCTAGGCCTAACGTCTCTACAAAGCTAAATGTAGCTATAAAACTAAAAAAAATTCTCTATTCACATTCCCACATTACAGATCTGGTAAAATAAAAATGTTTCATTTTCTTTGATAGCAAAAGATTTTACCCTGTTCTATACATTTTCACTTAATTTTTGTTACCGCAGCCAGGAATCAAAATTCACTAAAAAAAAAAAAAAATTCTCTCTCTCTCTCTCGTAGCAAACACTTAACCCACAAGAGTTATGTCCTAATTCTTCAAATGCTAGCAATACATTATAGTTTTTACAGCAGTAGCATCTACAAAGTAATTTTAAACCAAGGTAACTGGAAAATATTGCTAGAGTCTCTCAGGGTTATGATATAATTATGGAACGAAATTACGGGAGAAGGGGTTGCTGGGTTGGTCAGACCTTCCTCAGATTTCTAAATTACGGTTGTCTTTGAACATAATTCAAAAACTTCCTCTATACGCAAATATACAACAACTAAATATACAACATATACAACAAAAAAAAAAAAAAAAAAAATCTCTTCCCTTGGCTATTTTGAGTCAAATTTAGAGATTCAAACAGCGAATCCAGAAAATTTGGCAACGCTACACCCATAGCGTAGCGTAGACCCACTTTCGAGCTCAAGGTCTTTCTTTTCCCAACTGTCACCTAATCTTTAGTAATTGTCTGAACATGCGATTAATTGAAGTCAAAACAAGTGATATCTTTTACAGAATAGGGGAAAATATGCTGCCATATATATAATTAAGTGATTTAAAGCTTAAAGGAAATTATATATATATATAATATATATATATATATATATATATATATATACTATATATATATATATATATATATATAAACGTTACCATATATATATATATATATATATATATATATATATATATATATAAAAATATATATATATAAGGATTATATATATATGATATATATATATATATAATTTCCTTCTAAATTTGTAACTTATTCAATGCGCAAAAGAACCATAAATAAAAATTTTATTTTACTTTTAATCTCTTACATAAAAGTAATAAATGGAGTTCGAAAACAAGATTGCTAACGCACACACACACACGTCTGCACGCACGCACGCACGCACGCACGCACGCACACACACACATACGCACAATAAAAAAGTTAAATAGTTAATCACTCAAAAGAGCAAAAAATTCGCTCATAATATTTTGATCTCTCTCACATTTGCAGTTCAATCAATAATAATAATAATAATAATAATAATAATAATAATAATAATAATAATAATAATAATAATAATAATAATAATAATAATAATAATAATAACAATAATAATAATAATAATAATAAGAAAAATAATACTAAAAAACGAATCGAATTCGACAATAAGTTTAAAAGTTAAAAAATAAAAAAAATAATAAAATAATAATAATAATAATAATAATAATAATAATAATAATAATAATAATAATAATAATAATAATAATTTCAAAAACAACGTGAAATATATATATTATTTATAAAATCTAGGAAGTGGGTTAGATTTAACCTTCAACCTTCATTGAAGAGGAACATCAAGTTATTAAAGTTTCCAGTCGCTAAAGTAGCTAAGTTGCCAGTATTCGGTTCATTAAAGAAAAATCATCAAAGTTCCGTTTTAAAAATATTTTCGATGCGACATCATTATATGATTATACAATGACCGAATGTATGAATAAATTACTACTACTACTACTACCTAATAATAATAATAATATTAATATTGGGTTTCCTTTAAAAGAATGAAATTATAAAGAACGATTTTTTGCAAAAACGCATTTTAAATACATCAAGATAACAAAGTACGTTAAACCCAATTCACTCCATTTCCAACCTATTATACATAACTGTATTTCAGTTTTATATATATATATATATATATATATATATATATATATATATATATATATATATATATATATATATATATATAACATATATATATAATCTATGCCTATATATATATATGCTATATATACTATATATACATATATATATATAATATAACCTTATATATATATATATATATATATATATAAATATATATATATATAT
>JABUQX010019862.1:50000-54948 GCA_015478945.1 Trachelipus rathkii
AAAAAGAAAAAGATATAAACAGATTAAGTCATAAGTCATACAGTCTAAAACACATCCATATACCAATCACCTTCAATCGGAAGGATGAACTTGGAACAACTTCTACGAACAGAATAGGAAGAATAGTAGGTAATAGTGAACTAAAAATAGAAAGAAACAGGATAGAAGTAGATTTATGGAATGTCATTCCTCGCCCATCCTTTTCATTCACTTATCAAATACTCTCTCATTCCACAATTATACAGTAAGGAAAAAAAAAAATATATCAAATGCAACTTGGTCCATGGATCATTCTTCATATGCTTTTTGGAAATTTTAAAAAATTTCCCTGACTTGTTTCCCTGACTCTTTTGGAATTTCCCTGACTTTCAGCATATTTTAAAACGTTTCCCTGACTTTCCCTGACCAATTTTTTTTCCCTGACTTTCCAGAAAGTGTGAACCCTGGAATGCCTGGCATCCGAGAAAAAAATAAGTCAGTAAGGCCTGATTGTTACAAGAAGAGAGGTCGCATTTTAAGCTTCGGCTCGTTGAAAGACCGGAGGATTGTGTTTTGATTATAAAAATTATGATGTTAACCTTCACCAATATTATTAATAACTGTGAACTGGCCCATTGTGTTAACTCTTTAACATTGATACAATTATTTACTACCTGATTTAATTAGTCTTAGAAATAAAAATAAAAAGTGATTACTCCCTTTCATTATCACTGTATCTAACTTCTCAAAGGGTTGATACAAAGAATGGTGACTCCCAGAGTGGACGAACAAACAAACATTGATATACAAAAGTGAAGTGAAACAAACGCAAAATCATAATAAACAAAATTTTAATCAGTGAAGAAAAAAAAAGTGCCGATCAAAACACAGACACACACAAAAAACATACAAAATAAAATAAAACAATTCAAACTACCAAAAAAAAATATATATCAATTCCAAATCTCCCAAGAAGAAGAAGGAAAACCGTTAAAAATTGCCCAAATTTGAAACAAGAAGCAAGATGACTGTTACCACTTGGCCTGAAATCTCGAACCCCAATTCACTTATCCCTCACGAGGTTCCCCAAAATGGGGGAATGGGAGAAGAAGACAACTTTTCTCAAAATGGACAAGGAGAATTTTCAACTCACGAAAACAAGATAGACCACCTGATAGCGATACAGAGAAAAACGACGGAAGAAATGATTTCTCTAATTGGAACAATCAAAAACCTAATGAAGACAATATGCGAGAATTCAAGGAACTCTACAATCAACATTGACGATCAAGATTTAATACAGGGAAACGTAGAAGCTCCTCTCTGGTTCCAACAACGGGCCAAAGGGGGGGAATAAACACGTGGCGAAATACTTACTTTAGACGGAAAAATTTTAATATTAGAGGTAACAATTTTAGAAGTAACTTTTATAATAGTCATTATAATAATAGTCACAATAATAACGGTAATAGTAGAAAATGGTTTTATAATAATAATCATAATAATTTTAGTAGAAATAATTTTTACAATGATCATTATAATGATAGTCATAATAATAACTATATAATAATAGAAAATATTATTATTATAATAATAATAATAATAATCATAATAACGGTAGGAATTATAGCCATAATTACAGACATTTTGCTGGTATTCGTTATAGGAATTTTGGGGGGTTTACTTATGGGGGTTATCCGAAATATCCGGGGGGAGAGCAGAATGTTTTCCGTCGAAGAAGAAACTATTACGCTAATAATTTTAAAAATGCATGTTACAGAAGAGATACTTTTAATAATTATAATTATAGGCAATATAGAAATATTAATCATAATGTTTATAAATGGAATAGGGTACCAAACTATAATGATGATTATAATAATAGAAATGCGAATCATGATCGAACTTATAATGATTATAATTATAATAGAAGCACAAATTATAATAATAAATATAAATTTGTCAGGAATACCAACTATGATAATAGAAATATCTGTCAAAATAATAATTATAATGTTACTGATCCGACTATAGCCACTATTACAGAAAATGTCTCTGATGGGGAATTATTTGTCCCTCCCGTTGAAACACTTCATTCCACGGGTGAAACGGGGGAAAGCTCGGAGGCTGAGTCTGGTTTTGATTTAGTACGTAGCTCGACGCATGCGGAGCAAGAGGGTAGTTTAAGTAAAGATGTAGAAAAATGTTTGAAAATACTGTATGCGGGGGGGGGGAAGAGTTTCGTAGCTCTTGTAACTTGGATGCTCAGAAGAGAATTGAGGAGGAACGTAGAATATTGAATTACTATTCTAATAATAATAATAATAATGATAATAATAATAATAATAATAATAATAATAATAATAATAAAAATAATAATAATAATAATAATAATAATAATAATAATAATAATAATGAAAGTAATAATAATAAAAATAATAATAATAATAATAATAAAAAGCGATAGTAGTAGTAATAAGTAGTGATGATTGTGTAGTAGTGTTAGTAGTAGTAGTAGTAATAATAATAATAGTAAAGAAAACGATAGTGGTAGTAGTATTAGTAGTAGTAATTAATAATAATAATAGTGGTAGACATTAAAATAGTAGCAAGCTAGTAATAAATAATGACTTTGAGGATTGCTGTAATAAATATACTTTTACAGTAAAAAAGGGTTAAATGGAATGATGAAGAAAATTCAGGACGGTGTAGATTTCAAAGAGATAGCTATAGAACAGGAGACTGATGGTTATATAAGGGACCTAATAAAGGGACTGAAAACTAGTGGATTGAAGGCCATAAGGAGTTCATCTATAGGGGCGAGGAGTTGTCTTTGGCGGTTGATATCTCTACAGGCACAGCTAGAATATTAGTACCGGAAAATCTGGTGGATGATATCATAGAGAAAATACATAATACAAATCACTTGGGAATTAAACGGACGTTGACTATTCTAAGGGCGGATTTCGTCTTCAGATTTATGCATAGTAGAGTAAAGAAATTCATACAAAGTTGTGATGTCTGTCAGAAAAACAAAAGCGTTAGGAAGATATCTCCAGAATTCGGCAGATTTAAGGAAGTCTCGGAGAAGTTTGACACTCTCCATGTGGACTTATGTAAGTTTCCGTATAGTATGGGGTTCAATTATCTGCTTGTTTTTATTGATAGATTTAGTAAGTATCCCTTCGCCTACCCTCTTAGGCAGGCGACAGTCGACTCGGTGTTGAATGTGTTGGTGAGCGAAATTTTTTCCGTTCTGTGGCTCAATAAAAAGACTCATCTCAGATCGAGGAAGCCAATTCACTGCCAAATTATTTAATGACGTATGTAACCTACTCGGCATAGATAAAATTTTCACAACGGCTAGCTCACCAAACGTGAATGGCCTAGTGGAAAATTTGAACCAAGCTCTCATAGTGACGCTAAGGTGTATGATTAATGATAGGAAGAATGAAGGGTTAAAATGGCCTGAAATTTTGCCCTGGGCTTTGTACTGTTTGAGAATTAGCCCTCTAAATGACGAAGGGGTTACTCCCAGTGTACTCATGTTCGGCCAGAATCTATCAGTGCCAGGAAGCTTGTTACAGAAGGAGGCACTCAGTGCCACGGTCAGTCAAAGTGCTTATCTGAAGAAATTAGTGGCCTTAATGCGTAGGCCTTTGGCACCACATGTTGTGTATAAAAATAAAAATATATTTATCCCGAAAGATCTCCACAAGGCAAGGGCCGTGTTGGTGAGAAATCAACAGTACAATGTAGGAAAACTGTCAGAGAGATACTCAGGACCTTTCAGGGTGCTACGGATAAAAAAGAATAACGTTTATATTTTAAAGCATGGGAAAGAGGCAGTGGAAAATTTAAGAAATGTAAGAATTTTTCATAACATAACCGACAGGGACGCTGGAACCCATTTTATCGTAAAAAAAAAGAAAAAAAAAAAAAAAAAAAAAAAAAAAAAAAAAAGGGGGGGGGATTTCTTAGTTCTGCATGCAATTCTTAGAGTTAGACAGTAATTAAATTGATACTTATCCTTCAAAAAAAAAAATCGTCTTCTTTCATCTATCTAATGCTACGGCCCAAGCGCATGCTGCCAAACACTAATAGTAGTAGAGAAATTCCCGCGTGTTCTTTACAAAATGTCACAGGAAGGGTCTATGATAGATGAATTGAAATAGTCAAACCCCCGAGGTGGGAATTAAGGAGGTCTTTTATGTATTTTATAACAATGTATTGTAAGAATAGAATTTGTGTTTCGTAATAATAATGTCAAATTATTACTCAAAAAAAAAAAAAAAAAAAAAAAAAAAAAAAAAAAAAAAAAAAACCTTGTGAGGGCAGGATTTCTCCTTGCCTCACAATAATTATGTACACCTCTCATAGTAGCTCTGTATATCAAATTTTACTATTAATTTTATTATATATGAAAAATATTTAACAACCTTTTTGTATGGCACTATTTTGTGAGAGTGAGTCACTGGACGGTGACGCTCAAGGAGAATGCCTGGCATCCGAGAAAAAAATAAGTCAGTAAGGCCTGATTGTTACAAGAAGAGAGGTCGCATTTTTAAGCTTCGGCTTGTTAAAAGGCCGGAAAATTGTGTTTGATTATAAAAATTATGATGTTAACCTTCACCAATATTATTAATAACTGTGAACTGGCCCATTGTGTTAACTTTTAACATTGATACAATTATTTACTACCTGATTTAATTAGTCTTAGAAATAAAAAATAAAAGTAATTACTTTAAATTATCACTGTATCTAACTTCTCAAAGGGTTGATACATATATATACTGTAATAATATATATATATATATATATATATATATATATAATAAATCTATATATATATATAAATATATAGCAAACAATATATATATATATAACTATATATATATAACTATATATATATATATATATATATATATGAATATATAATAGGACAAAGTGCCAACGCCCACACACGGAT
>JABUQX010019863.1:0-37651 GCA_015478945.1 Trachelipus rathkii
AATCGGAGCTAGTGGCAGCGCACATCTACGCTCCGCCCGTGCACACAACTGTCGTACCAGACCCCTGCACATATCTACTTTCTTCCTACAAGTACGTCATTATCTACCATTTCGCTTTTTACTTAATCAAAGATAATCTTCAATGTCTTGACCATCAGCCCCACCCATAGTTGTGATGTTCTCTGAATGGTTTTAAAGCTGTAAAGCACTTTTTGTAGCTTTTGGCCTTGTAGCTTTTTTTTAACCTTTTCATTTATTTCTTTTCAATGTTCTCTTTATAGATTTAAGATAAAACGGTGCTCATGAATGATTCCTCCTTTCTTTAAGACGTCTCTCTCAGTTAATAAAAGCTTCCGTAACACATTTCAGTTGATGTTCTTTATTGTTTCGCCATTGCCATTTTTAATTTCACCACATTAATTTTCGTTTTTGTGGGGGTGGTTTTTTTTTTGAACTCAAATATTGAAGATAAATAGGCTTATTTCTGTCACCGACTTTCCATAGGACATTACTTAAAGCAAACAATTTATTTTCATAAGTGTTTACCAATTGGGAGACAATAAGGGATAAAATGAAATAAATTGGGTATAGCCGGAAAAAATATTGAAAACGAGCGAGGTATCAGTTACTATAACACCTATAATTTTGTACGAACGTGCCGCTTTTGTCCACTTCACAACCACAAGTTATTCTAAAATGCGATCTTTCCGAAAAATGCGAGGTTTACCGCCTTGCTCCTCTGTAAGAGGATGCATCCAAGATAACCCTATAAAATAATTGATCGCTTTGATAATACTACCGAATTGCTCTGTTGTTGCGTCCACATCTTCTTTCTCCATCTTTCGTCCCTTTTATAATAATAGATACAGGCTGCTTTTGAAATCTTGGGTAAGCACTAAAAATTTCCTTAACGATTTAAAGAAAGTTAGAGATTAGCTAGAGTCATTGCATTATATGCTTATTTCCTCTTATGAAGGAATTCTAGCATTCTTACCCATAACCAATCTACATTCGATTACACTCGTACCTACTAACTAATCATTTCAGTTAGTTGCTGACTGCATTCCCCCGACTCGATCTTCACAAGTAATTAAATGTCCCTTAAGCTAATGAGAATAACTATCTCTTTAATAATATTTGTAATTAATTTAAACAATTAAATTAATATTATCTTAGTTTTCATCTTTAGATTTCTTACTAGTACTCATAACTTCGCCTCTACTACCCCTGACCTCTAGTATACCGTGGATGAAAGCATTCTCATTCACGACACAGACCTTATAATCTTTGAACTAACTCAATTAACTTGCGGACAATTTACCAACAAGGTGAGACAATAGCAATGTTGAGTTCTTTAAGGCTTTTCACTTAAACCAGTGGTGAACCTCTATCGATCCCGTACTTAGGGTAGTCGTGTGTGTACTTAAGTGTACTTAATGATCTTTGTTAAGATCATTGAGCACTCAGCTAATTTTTTTTTTCTAAGCATATCTATATTTGCATCATGGATGTTTGTTGATTCTGCATCGAGTAGTATTTATCTATTACTGGGTAAGGCTACTTTTCATCACTTCCTTGATATTGACCTTCCTACGCTTGTCTAATAGGTCATTCTTTTCCTTATCTCCTATTAATATTAGTATACTATCTAGGGTTACCTACCTAACTTATTATTATCCCACCTCTTTTTTAGGGGTCATCACTATACTGTACGGTATGCATATTATACTTTGTTAATTACTCTATATATATTCCCCTATGTTAATCACCTAATCTCATATCTATACTATATATATATATAATATTAGTACTATAATAATATTTATTACTACTACTACATACTTAATAAATGTTATCTGAAGAGAGTTTGAGAGATTGGTAGAGAGATTGGCAAGGTGTGTACAAAGGAGAGGGTTTTGTTGAACTAAGTAAATCGTAAGATAAGGCATAAGGTTAACTGGTTATGAGTCGATGCGCATAACATCCTCAGTGTGAAGTTATGTATTAAAATGTGAGTCTGCAGTCTTTGGAACATAAGTGTCTCGAGTTTAAATATTTAGTGGTTAATGTGTCTGCATTTGAGAAGCGGAGCGGTTTATTGACTATTCTGAAGTGGTTACTTACGGTACAAGTTGAATGAATGGCAGGAAGGTTGCTGGTGCAATTAAATCGTTGGTGAATGTGAAAGGGAACTACCCGTCGCTATGAGTTGGGCTATGCGGTCTTATCATCTTGACGGGTATTGTCTCTGTGCTATACTGTGCTTTATCTGGTAATATCTGTAAAGTGAGACCTATGGTCCTGTTGAATTACATTGAAACGATATACGACTTCTATAAGTTCAAATGTGTTACAGATGTGATCCCATCCGTTAATGGCATCGAATAAAGGTCTGTTTGAGAAGACATTGAGTATTAAAACGTTGACAGGAACTGAACCGTATTCCTAGGATGAGTTGTTGTGTGGTGAAGAAGACGTAGTGGCACATCGAACAGACATTGGAAAATGAAAGTATTGCCTCTGAGTCCATGGTTTGGCCCATCCGATTGACATTGGGATGAATTGATAAGATCGGGTCACGCCTTGGTGGTAAACCGACTGTAACAATTTGATGGTGGCTTCTTTGTGTTGTGGGCGACCTTTAGTTGGTGTTTGGGAACCGACAATCTGGTACTCAGTGGTAGTACCGAGATATTGTAAAACAGTGATGGGAAAGGCGTGATCCATTGCGAATGTCCTAGAAGGAGAGCAAATGAGAGTTATTGTCGGCAAGAAGAGGCGAGGAATCAAACAAGTGCATCTAATAGGAGCATTGAATGGCTGGGGTGTTGTTGTTGGTTAATGCGGGCCGCAGTGGTGTGGCCCCATCCTGGGCCATAGGATGAACTCATCTCTACATTGCGAACCGCATTGTTACCTATAGAACTGATGGTCCGGTTCGCTTGTGCTCTGCCATGAAGCTCCTAGATTTTTGGATTTCTGCTCTGTGCACCAAGTCTCCTATTAATTAATCACGGTTTGAGCCATGCCACGGGTGCGGTCATAGGCTGGCTCTTCTCTCCTTCAGAAGCTATCTTTTTCTACTACTTCTTCTAGCTTTCGCTGTATTCTTTCTTATCACGATGCCTCACAGTGACAATCCGCTTCCTCGGCACGCTTACCAACCCAGGCTCCTTGGCGAGGAAGTAGGTGGAGTAAATAAAGAAAGGAAATGTATGATTATATATAATATGATTACCTGGCTATCGTTCCCTGTCTATACATTAGTATAAAGGATGATACTACTAACCCCTTAGTATCCTTAAGAGAATAACTTAAAATCTTTAATAGACATATACCCCGAATTGTTTATCGGTCCCTAGGTAGTTGTATTTACTTATTCCATATATTTATATTCCTTTGTCTCTATAGTTATTAATATTTAATCTATACTCTACATATTCATTTCTTAGTATATATAATAACATATTATATTATGCCATTAGTTTACGGGCTAATAGGTGCGCAAAAACATTGATAATGAAGGAGCAGTGGGTGTCCAGACCTAAACAGTCCTTAATATGGAGGCTCTAACGCGAATTCAGAGATGTCATTAAATCGTAGTCAAACTTACAGATCGCTAACCCATGTTTGTTAATGGAATCGGTGAAGCTACATTTTGGTTTATAAGTTCTCATAATGTGATGGATGATTAGGGCCCATGGATCTACGATAACCGATGGTTCTCGTAATGTTTCTTTATGAAGGTGGTGGAGAGGATCCTCATCACTCTGAACGGTTCGTATTTTAGAAAACACTAATGATCTGCTTTTGTTGCACTCATGTGTTGATTTCAATATTGTGTGAGTACAGGAGTGAATATCGACGCTTAGTGTTTGCGAATTCAGATCGACCCTGCTATAGCATGTACGGAGGGGTGGTGGCAACCGTCGCGTTAGATAGATGCGCCCCCCCAAAAAAGCAGATGATAGTCTTAACCAAATGGGCCTAATAACATTTTTGGTCTCCTTAGACTACAAGATTGATTCTAGACTCAAACTGAAGATTTTCCCTGCAGTGTATACGCTTAAATGACGTTCTATACTGTATCACGCCGCCTCATGCTTGGCCCTCACGTTCGATCCCGGGTTCACAGACTTATGGTTGTTACGCTTTAAGGTTATGACATATAGTTAGTATCATACGTCGAATCCGTACATCTGGTCGTGTCCCGCTTCTGTACGCCGACGGGTTGATTGCCAGAGATGTACATTGTCAAAAATAGAGTCGTATAGCAAGTTCCGTGCTCGAATTTGTGCCTAACGAAACTTGTGTCGCTTCAACGAGAAGCAATTCTCTTCTCTACACGTTATACTGAAGCCTAGAATTGTGTTCCGAGATGGTTTTTCAAGTAAATTTTGAATAGTATGGATATTTTATATATATTTAGAAAAAGTATTAATATTTAGTTAGAATTAGGTAATAAAATAATTAAGTCTTGATATTTTTTAGAGGTATATTTTAGTAATGGCTTTCACTAATATGAGGATATCGTTATATAATACCGTTTGATTATTCGCTTATTTGGTCCATCTAATTCACTTCGGCCTCCTTTACCTCTGCATGGCATATTGTCAGATATTTCATTGGTTTTTGATATTAAAAGAGGAATGACTGAAATATATAAAAAAGAGTAGCATTAAGAGGGAGTAAGAGCTAGAAAAAACAAATTTACCCAATTTGAAATTCCAGTTGAGCCCAGTTTCGAAAACGTATTTTCACAAAATACATTTTCAAAATGTTTTAGATAACGATGTCAGGATTAACGTTGAACTGTGGTGACTCGCAACCCATGGAAAACGCGTATCTTGAGATCTCATCCTGAGCGACTGAGCCGAATTCAACTTATTCTCCTTGTTCTCCTGTCGATGCATACTTGGGTCTTCACACGAATATAGTTCTGAGGTTTTACCATAACTAAGCGTGAAATCTGGAGCTCTAAACATTAGTTATTTGTACGAGCCTCGTGAATTGCAACTATTAAGGTAGGGTTTTAAACTACTACCTTTCATCTGTTTAAGCATTTACTACTAGGTTGTGAAATAATTAAAGTTAATTATTGGTATTCTCGAAACATTAATGTCGACCTTTCTGAGATATAAGAGTCTTATTATTCTCCAGTATTTAAAATATTTATGCATATTTTTTCAAATGCATTTGCATTGCACTACCATTGCGTGGAAATTTGATAAATTATATGACATCATATATATCTTACTAAAACAATATGCAGCAAACATCATATATATCTTACTGAATCAATCTATAAGCAGAAATACATAGAGGTGGGAAATATTATCACTAAGTTGGTTTCAGGTTAACAACTAAACAACGTTTTTGAGGTGTCAAGATTGCCATAAGAATTGTCAGAATCTAGCTTACACGATAAACAAATGACAGATAACGAAACGCTTTAGGAAAAAAAAATGGAGATTAAACAAAATGGTGCCACTAAAAGAAACGCCTATACTTATTATAATATAATCTTATATATTATTTATAATTTCTCTCATTTCTTTTAGTTGCTATATTATTATATATCATTTATCATTTAATCGCCACCATAAAAATGTTATCAGTATATTTGATATTATTATCATCTATAATACTTACACCTTATCATTATGTACCGTCCTCCCTTTACATACCTTCATGTATAGTCATGGAGTCAGATCTACATAATCTACCCTTCTCGTGCTATCATCTCTATGCTAGGAAATGCGAACTTTAAAGTGCGCCGCTATCCAAACCAGCGACCACCAATCGTGTTCCGCAGTCAGTTTTTTAATCTATAATGTTATAATATTGCACTAATAATCCGCAATTATAAATACATTAAGATTGCTTAATCTAGCAAGACAATCATATCAATTGATTGAATGCGTAGAAGAATTACTGCCTTACTCATGGGATGAACCACCGTCATGTTTGCGCGCTGAGATCAAATGCCCGGTCGCTCTACATTATTATGAATTGAAGCCATTCCCCTCACTCACTCCCAATAATAATGTTGGATCTCAAGAACAATAATAAAGCACAACCCGAGTTTCCAGTCATAGGCTGACATTCGACGAACGGTCTCTCAGCCTGTCCTATCCTTTCGCTCCTCTTTCCCACTTTTTTAGACTGCATCTCCTAATAATCTGGCATAAACTCATATCGCAGCATTTACACTTAGAGAACTTGTTAAAGAAGACACATATAATAGCACGGAAGATTACCCCTCCTTTCTCTCGGTGTATTCGGTCAATCAGCAGCCGCATTGGCCTTGCGCGTTGAGGACATACTGTTCCCCCTCGGCTGCCGAGTATGATTCGAGCCATAACCTCCCCCTCCACATCCCAAGTAAATCCGTTCGATTACACAGAACAATATGGTAAGCGAACCGAGTTTCCGCGTCGAAGGCGTACATCCAACCCAGGTGGTTTCCACGCCTCTCCTAATCATCTTCGCCTTCTTTTTAAATATTCTGTTAGATGTTACACGATTTTTAGAATGTTTGTTAAGCATCAAAACTAGATGAAGAGGAACGGCAAGATTAGGACAGGCTTTGACATTTCTGGTGATGCTCTGGCCTCTGACGGGCAACTCGTTGTTGGCTTTATACATTGTTCTTTGAATCCAAACTTTATGAGTTGGACAGACTGGCTTCTCATCATCAATAGTCCACGCGGGCCAATATTTGCTCCTCACCGCCCCAACATGCCGGTGGTTCAATCCCACCGAAGAAGGTCAGACTTAATTTTCTTTACTCCGTTAACCTCACTTATAGTGTTCTTTCTTTAACATCTAATATATATTGCCGATCTATTCTGGTTATATTTAACATCCTTAAAAGAATATACCGAGGAGCGATACGGCCCCACAACGGCTTGGACATCCCTGGTGATTTTGTCGCCGAATCTGTATCGGAACTTTTCGGCTGCTACTTATATTTGTTCCTTCCGAATTTCAACTTTTATTTCTTCGCACGTTGACCCGGATGGGCTCAAATCCCATATAAGTCACCCGGGCAATTGTCCTCACGCGCGATCATCCTTGCGTGTTTCAATCCCGAGACAACAGAGCAGTTAACCTTACCCATCGTTACCTTCCTCCTCATATATGATTCTTCTTTAATATATTTATACTACTCATCAACTATTACATATAAATTAATATATATTCTATACCGTGTGGTGACGGTATTACACTAATTTCATCCGATGTAACGCTATATATTATCATTTCTCTTGTAATCACTTTCTTTTTCTATTATCACTATTCTTCTATCTACCCCTATTTATATTTACTTCCTATGACTCTCCATACCTTATATTACACTCAAACCGGTCAACCTTACAATTGCTAACTAGGTAGCACTATAATAAATCTAATCAAGCACAGGATTAAACAACCACTTTCTCTCACTACAACATAACTAAAGACTCTCCACTATAGAATTTTAGTTGTTTGGGTGATATCATGATTTAATCATCAGGCTGTTTTTTAGATAAGGAGTGTTCTTTAATGTGCTTGCCTTATTATAATTCTACCTAGTAAGCAACTAAACAAACTCTTAAAATAGTAATATATATATTCATAAGCGAGATTTAGCTTTGTCACAATCCCGGTATACTATAACCATATACAGCTACCCCTTTTCCTATTACATCCCTAATTTATCCCCTATACATACATCCTCCTACCTCACTATTTGCTATCTTCAATCCCTTAATATTACTTATCATCCCCTCTACTATACCCTTGTTTTCCTTTATTCTAAATCATAATGAATATATTATGTTCTCACTGTAAATATGTTATTGACCTACGTACACCTACTCTCCTACCTTAGCCCTATACTAGCTCTAACTCCATCACTCCTCTACACACCTCACGGTTCTCTGTTAGTAACCAGTAAGGTTATGTATATCTCTGTCCTTCTGCTTGATCACGTCAAAACAACACGTGAATCAGTCTCACTTCCGCGGCTTCGATAACATATGTGACGTCATTTTTAAGTTTATCTATATATCTCTAGATATTATCTATATAATATTAACTATATCTAATAGTATTACCTTCTAATATTATGTTACTATTCATACTATTATTATTATATATATATATCTGACTACTATTATACTTATCATAATATAGTACTTACTATATCTATATCTAACATTATCATACTTACTACTATATCTACTATTATATATCTATATTTTAGTATATTCTTATAATATATTGATATGTTTTAATTTAAATGTTTTAGTTTTGGAAGTTTCTCCAAGCAATTCCTTTATCCATAAACTTCTTTCACGTGATTGCTTTTATTCGTATATTCCTCCGTCTCTCCCATTTTATAATAAATACTCTCGCAAGTGTGTGGACTCATTAAGTTCTATGATGACAAAAATTGCCCTTTACGTTTGGTGTCTTGTCGATTCCCCCTTACAACAGCTACACTATTAATCGGTAATGATGAACTGTTTGTAAACCTGTGATACCATACTTGGCGAAAATACACTACATATAAGGATCTTTTCCTTTAACGATGCGAGCCTACGCTTGTTCATCATCATCCTATAGATTCTAACAGAAATCCTACACCCTCTCTTTTAGGACACATCGTCTACCTTAAAAGTGCCCGGTCTATATAACCACTTAACAGCAATAAAGTACTATTTCTCATTGTAATTCTGCTTCCACTTTATCCTTATTCTCTTCCTTTCCCCAACCCAGGCCCCGATCTGTGAATTTTTCAGAGGTAATTCAACAAAGCGACATTCGCGTCAATCTGGCTTCTTCTATTCATCCTGCAGCTACCTTTCATGCCCCACCTATTTTTACCTACATCACCACTTGAATCCTATCCCCCCTACTGATGTTAACCCCTTACCTTTCCCCAGTATACCCCCCTTTTCTTCTCCCCCCCTATCCTACTAGTAACTTATCATTATACCTTTCTCTCCCACATCATTATCACTTTTACCTACCCTATCCACACCTCTCTCAATCTCTTAACTACCCTAGTGTCACTCTCATTACCTCTACTTTTCACCAATTTATCATACCCATATATAACTAACTCAACCCTATGCTTATCTTAATTTCTCATTTACTACCTCCTATCTTCCCTCACCACTCACTCACTAATCTATATTTAATATCCTTAAATTTTACTTCACTTTCTTACACCCAATGTCTTTACCACCCAACTCTTCTCTCCACAGATGAACAACAGTGTGCATCATCTCCACGGGTATAACAGTTATTAATAATGTGGCTAATTTCTTCATCGCTATGCCTACTTCCAAGTGAGTTCAGATCGTATATTTCTCCATGATATTTTATATATATCTTCTATTTTACTCCCCTAACATGGAGTATTTACCCTTTTTAGGGGGCATGCAGAGGCGAGCTGGGCGGTACTAAACAACGCGGAAGGGACGCCGTTTCTTAACCCCGAGGGGAGGTCGTCAGCGTAACGTCTTGATTATCTTACCCCTATACGTTATAATCTATCCTTACCTCTCGCGGATTAACATATCATCTCCTCATACAGACCTAAATATTTAATAGAGCGGGTGTAGTTTACCGGATAGACCATTCGTACACCTCGAGGGGGGTGATTAGTCTCCCGGCCTGTATATCCACCTAGTCAAGTGACCTATAATATCCCGAGAGAACGCCATACTCTTCGAGACAATAGGGGCGTGACACTTCCATAATCTCTCGTATCTAATCCGATTTCTTTCCTTGCTACTTATCCCGTAGGTATAATCATTTACGTAGTTTAGTGCTTCTAATACTACCTATTTCTGTATCTCAATAAAGCAATCATATAATGCAATTACCCAAAAATGATGTACTTACTTTCTGGCGGACCGATACTTCTTATTTTCAGCAACAATTCCTATATTGAACTAGTCTACATCTCAATCTAGACCATTTTGAGGTTACAGTTTTGATCTTCGTATACCTAGGTGGTTGCAGATGTTTTGCATCGATTCTACCGCTTCCCCATTTATTGCACCGACCACGCCCCCTTTTCTTCGGGCCTCAAGTGTCTTTCTGTTCCTATTCAACCTAATTCAATACCAATCTATTATGGGTTTTTCCATGGTTACCAGTTACAAAACACTGTCAATATACTAAAAACATACTTTTCAGTTTGTATGACTGTAGCCCCACATCTATAATCCTTTTGGTTCTGTACTATAATAATATCATTAAAATTTATGTATATACTTTTCAGTCTAAATGTGCTTATTCATTCCTCATTTATTTCTCATACTTCTTGCCATAACGTTCTTTAATTTATTTGAACATGTCATTATTACGGATTAATTTTCACAATATGACTAGCTATACAAGGGAGAATGGTCCCTGGGGGTCAAGTTGCCCTCTTTTAATTCTTTGGTTAATGATCTCCTCTTTCCAATCAGAAAAATAAATTAAATGAGAGTTCAAGTTGGTTTGGTGTAAAGTTCTATCTAACTTTTGCTATAATTATATAGAGTTGTTTACCGTACTATATGAATAAAACGCTATACACTAAAAATATTTCACAGCTCTGAACATATCAATAATTATAATAAAAATTAATAGAAAAGAGAAACTATCAGGAAAGTTTACTTCACTCAAATGAAGTAAGGCACTCTTCACAATAATCAAGAACAAATAGAGGATGTTTTATTTCAATATACTGAGATACTAGAGATAAAAATGTCCAAGTCTGTTCATTGACATGCCTCATATTGAGTTTGCACAGATAATAACTAACTTGTTCTGTTAATAAATATACTATACCATAGCTATAATATATATATATAAATTACTGTAGTAGACATGTAGAAGTGGTATATTAGCGCATTAATGTAACGTTCACGACGGACATCGGAGATATATAATTATATAGTAGTAACAGAGTTACGCGTAAGATTATTATATACTGTATGCACCTATATAATTACTATATATATATATACTATACTATAATAAATATATTATATTAATATAATTAAGTATAATCTATATAATATTTAATATTCATTATATTTCATATCTTCTAGTTCTTTATTTCCACTATCGCCTATTTATTATTCTACCCACACAACTTGTCTGTGTCCTACCCTCCTCAAACTGTCAGCATATAGAAAATAACGAACATAATCGGAAATAAAGAAACAGCTAGAGCTTTAACCTATATGTCCCCCTTGATTAGTACGAATTATATAATTACAAATTAACATCGTTACGCAGTCTAAGATAAAAATCTCACCTAGAGCTTCAGGACAGGACAGGGACATCAAGATGATTAAATTACGTTCATGATATAATGACTATGTATCATCCTTTATCGCCCAGTGGCCCGTAACATACATTATAATACTACTACATTCACAAGAACCTCCAGGGCATTCATCTATACTAACTATATATCAACTCATTTTAATTCTAGCTTACTCCGCACAACTCACAATTTTCTCTGCGACAACGTTTACTGGACTCAAAATTACTACATCTATTTTTCTAGTTACTTTAGTCTCCATACCTATTATTCAGGTCTCAAACATCAATCCTACATATCATTTATATATATATTATACCGCTTAACCAATACCTAGCATATCTAACATAGTACCTTTGTTCTAAAACATAATACAAAATACATCATCAAGAAATTATCAAGTATTACTTAGTAACTTCTCATTCTTCACACGCGAAACACAAGCTCTTAATAGACGTTCATAGTCCTCATTTATCAGATTCTTCTCAACCTACCTATCGATAATCACTTATAAGATTATGTCATTACTAGACACATTGAGTGAAATTAGATCTATACTTATTCATTAATTCTCAGACATATGATTTCACTAACTAATATATATAATAAACCAGGTAACACATACCTCTATGTAAAACTCATAGCAACTACAATAACTTTATAGTCATTTATATCCAACGATTATATATTGAGCTATCATCAGCCACCTTTATGCCATAAACTTCTACTACACCTATCACTCGTTCACGTTGCCATATATTCCTATATACTAAACATTATAGCCGTCATTCACATCAAACTTAATTTAAATCTACTAAATCACATACTTGAGTACTTACTAGTAATAAAAGTAGTAGCTTCACCATCGTATATAATAAATAAATAATATTAATAATACACTGTGAGATTATAACTATTAGTTACTCACTATAACTATTATATCTCAAATAATAATCACTATAACCTTTTATATACTATACTTATTATTATATACACTTATCAATTAAATAACTACCTTCACCTTATATTACCATACTATATACCTGTATATACATCATATGATATCCAAATATCATCAATTATTACACTATAAATCCTCTATTAAAATCATTTATTCTTATATATTCCGCTATCTAGCAACTAACATATATAACTACAAACTTATCACGCTAAGTACCTTTATGATGGGTCATAGCTACTACAACCATCCTACCATATATTTATCTATTCTTATAACGTATATAACCATACATTATCACCTGACCACGTATATATATGTACAATATAATAAACCCTACTATAATTATTCTTCATTTACAAACCACCCACATTCACATACAAATGAATAACCAAAGGATGATAAAATCAACATAACTCAATTTTATGACCACAATAAAAACTTTATACCTATTTTAATTCACTTTTAACATATATATAATGATATACTAACTTTTGCAACATTAAACATAAAATGTGTGTATACTTATTATTATAGATTCCATTGAAGTATTATATATATTATATTCTATTTATATTCCCTATATACAAATAATTAATCTATTAACTAACTCATAGAGTTTCCTGATAACCATAATATAATCTACCGTATTAGACAAATAATACCAGTTAAACTAAAATACAATTCATTCTTCTTCTTCCTACATTATTTCTCAAATCATGTTGCTTCAAGTAACATAATTGACACTGCTACACACATTCATATACCTTCTAAACGCATAGACTCTTAGTACTTTCATCATTGCAATACTCAAATCTTATTCTACTTTATCACCGAACGCTAACTCTTATTCATTAACCTATAATAAAATACTTTGATAAGAAAAGTTCCTCACCTACATCACTCAATATATAAACAAAATATTAATTCCCCTATATATAATTTCTAACAGTTTACCTTATATCTCTCCTATCTTACGCGCACTATAAATAAGGAGACAATTTACTTAGTATACTTACCTCATAATTCCCTATATTATGAAACTTATTACCTACCAATTATAATCACTAGTTTATTAAATCAAATCTACCTAAGATCCAATACTCATCATCGCTCCGTTCTTATGATCATTTACCAGAATTATCAATTATATAACTCATACTCAGATTATCAGTAATTCTTTATACTATTCTCCAATCTCATTATCCATATACCTTACTCACACCCTTTGCTAAACGTTATAATATAATATATCTAATATACAACTATATTATACTCTTGCCTAATCAAAAACTCCCTCACACATATTCACCTACATAATCCTTCATTATCTAGCTATACATCTATATATTATATAACTCGAATCGGAAAAGTGTGATTCTTACTGTCTCTACACTCTCAACATCTCAATTTCTATATCCATTTTCAACAAGGCTATGATAATTATATCTACTCGTATATATATACATTATTTATTGAGAAGCATGATTCCCCTTCCCATGTATATATCTATGTATTCAACTTTATATTATATACAATATATATATACTATAATTATAGTATTATATATAAGTATATTATTATTCTATCTATATTAATATATATATATATATTAATATAATAATTCAATATATATATAATACAATATAATAATAATATAATATTATTATATCTATATATTTTATGACTATATATATTATTAATCATTAATAATACTATCCACATCTTACTACCTATATTAATACTATTATAGCTACTAATCTATATTATAGCATATATCTATAATATTAATAATCATATAAATATATATCTAATATATATATATTATATATATTATATATTTATATTATCTTCCATATATTTATATAAATACTGTATAATATATCAAGTATCACTATACTTACTCTAGTATACTACGTATTACTTATAGGGTACTATCATATATATATTACTACATATCACTTCATCATAATCTATAGTATTACGTTCTACTCTGTCATTTCTAAGTAATGATAATATAGTATATATCTATATATATATATCCTTATATATATTCCACTCCCCCTCGGTATAGTGTAAATCCCTAATACTATCATATCTCATCACTATATGTATATTTCTTCTTTATAGTTAATCTAAACAAGTGAGGAGAGAGAGGCTATATATCTATAAATGACTATAATAATCCATGAGCCTATATCTCTATCTTATATATCATGACTTCTTTCTCATTCCACCTTGGTAGTATATTCTTGAATATACCTACTATTATTATTATGTCATATTTCAATAATAGGATTTTAATATATACTACCCTCCACACTAGAGCCCCTTTTTTTCTTTTTCCTGCACACCATCCGTTTTACACGTATGAAATGGATTATAAAAGATGTTATGTTTTAAATCATATACTACAAAGTGACTAGTCTTATACAGAACAAATTTAATGTATACAAACTATTTACTCATATATATCAGACAACTTTACTAGGACCAAGCTTAACGTGCAATATAATAGATACACGATTCATTACCTACTGCTCATGATATATTACTTGAGTAGCAAATAGATATGTGGAAAAGAATAATATTATATATATACTAGATATGATACTAACTAATACCATGATTCTCGTATATATTATGCCTATTATGTTTATATTATATATACCTAAAAATATTTTAGAACTAATAGCTTTCGCATAAATTTGTGAGTATTGGAACTTATGTAATATGAATATATAAAGCTTTGAGTGTATTATAGACACACTACATATTTTACCATAGGAAGTTTTTATCTCTGGGCTATACTCTACATAATATATATAATTATGTGAATCATCTATAAAAAGCGCATTCACACATATATACGTCACTGTATAAAAATTATTATATTATAATATTATATATATATTTATAAAATATAGTAAATATATATATTTTATATTAATATTATATCTATATATATAAATATTAATAATAATTATTATATATATATATATATATTATATATATCTATATATATTATAATATATATTTATAATATATTAATATATATATCCGTATATATATAACATAAATTATATATATATAGATATATATGCATAGTATTATTCAATTATATATATAAATATTTATCTATATTAAAATTATATAATATATATATATATATATATATTATATTGATATATATATATAATATATATATAATATTAAACTAATATATATAATTCATGTTATTATATACATGTTCAATACATAGCACACGAAAGTATCACACATCTAATCGAATATACATAATAAGAATATATATATTAAATATATATATAATAAATATTATATATAATATATAATATATACTATTATATATATATATAATTATATAGTTTATATCCAGTCCTGTTGTTATAACTATATACCACATACCTGCACATTATTAATATATATATTTAAATGTAATATACCGAAATCATATATTTACTCTACTTATTTAACAATATTATAAATATTATCATATATACACTTATTATATAAATATCAATCTTTATATATACCGTAGTGAGGGCTATACCTGTGACTCTATACCTAGTAATAATAAATACACATAATTTATTATTAGCTTTTACATACTCATATTACGTAAAATTAATATATAGCTACACACGCATTATTACTAAAAAAAAAATATATAAAATACTATATACATCAATACCGCTGTTTGCTATAGTACCCCCTTTGTCATGCAATAATAATTATAACTCACATATCTCCAATAACCTATATCAGTTTACGCTGCTTAATTAATATGGCAACATATGACTGTTAAATTAAAATATATATATTTACTTAATATACATATGCGTAATATCAATTTATTTAAATATATATATATATAAATTCTGAAATGGAATATATAAGAAAAAAAAAAATAAATTAAAATCAAAAGAATGTATAACAATTTAAATATATCTAATTATTAAATGAATAATTGAATGTTGTATATATTTGTTTTATAATATTATTGGTATAAATAATTATAGAAAACTTTTTAGTATTGTTTGGTATTGAAATATCCGTATTACCTAGCAACAAGACTATTTTTGATATATATATTTATCACAATCATCTTGCACTATTTATACAAATTTATTCATGATTTCTAGAGGTTACTATCCACTAGCTTCCCTCTCTTATTTCACAATATATACGCTTGTAATATGTTTTTATCGTTTAGAAAATGTCATTTTACTTTATTATATATAATTATATATATTATATTATAGGTATGTAGGCACTGAACGGGTAGGGGATGGAGGGTTTGTTCATTACCTACCGCAGTAGATTCTAGGTCAGAGGAAATTGAGTTATATGTATTTCCTAACCAAGTGGATTAGACTCCGTAGCTTTTTAGGCTTGAATGGCAAGTGATGATTCTGCTCAGCGCATTTGGATATTCTAGCCACCTTGGGCGTGGTTTCAAATCCAGATTGGCAGAATTTTTATAATTGCAGCAAAATTATTATTATCTTGCATTATTAAAATAAAATTATTTTGATCTTACATACTTAAAAAAAATTATTTTTATTTTGAATAATTAAAATAAATATTTTTATTTTGCATAATTAAATCATAACGGAAAAACAAATGAAAAAACACGCATCCGAAATTATTTTTTACTTTATTTAAAATTAGAAAAAAAATAATAATCTATTTTCCAAAAGTGCCATCGTATAAGTTTACAGAGATCACATTATATCCAATAATATTTACTAACTGAGTTTCATAATATAATATGTATTCACTATATATAGTACGTGTATTAGCTCATTAGTTAAATCTGATATGACTATTTCTACCGTATTATACGTACTATTACACACCTCATACTCAACTATTACACTATCTTCCATTTGATACACTTTCCATGATTTACAATACTCTATTTTCACCAACTACTTCATGCTGTTATGACTGAGTATTTTTCATTAGTATCATATCTTGCGAGTATATTACTTCATGTATTTATTTACTATCTCTGATCAGTTTTATTCAGTAATAGATGTCTATCTAAACTTATACAATATCCTACTTATCTACTAGGTATAATACTTTCGTTTTTACTAGCATATCATTACCATACATTAATATCTATATCAATGATACGTACTAGCTACTTCTAACGCTCATACTTATTCAAATGACTTCTAAGTCTTTGAATTATCAATATGTATTACGTTTCCAAAGTGCATTCTATATTATACCTTCCTGAATACATTATCATCAGTAGACTACCATCATCATACTATACTAAATATATATATCACTTACTATATAACTTCCTTATACTGAGAGTACTATCTTTCAATTTCTAAGTAACTTATCATGATAGTATTCTAATAATGGAAATATTACTATCAATATCGAATACCCCTTTTATTTATACGTGTCGATGAAGGTGCTTATGTATACATAGACACTCACTTAGCTATTTGATGTTGGTTATTCTGCATAATATATTAAAACCTCATCTAAAGTTGGAATTTTAATGGTTATCTTCATCCATAATATCTTTCAAGTTTATTTTTTATTGCAGCTCTACGATATATATATACTAAAAGATATATAAAAAAAATGAACTCAATACAGCATGTTGTTATGTACTATAGCAGACTATCAAGTAAAAGTACACATTTGTCAATATTAATTTTGGAAAGGGTATATTACTTATTATTATCTATCATAAAGTGGTATATATATATATATATATATTTATGAAGTTCACTTTATTTAGGCTATATATATGGTATATGTTAGTGAGGATAAGAATTATATTAAATTCATGAAAAAATTTGCGAATTTAATAATAATAATGAATAGATAAATTAATATGAAAATGAACTAATTTATTTAATCTTAGCATATAATATAATTTACTAAGTCTAAATGCATAGTAATTGGCTGCATAAAGTCCCAATAATACACTCCATAAGTATACCTATATTAAAATTGTGTGAAAATTTATATTATATGTAACATATTATTAAAATTCCCAAAAATTACTAAAAAATAACTTCCAACAATAATTATTACACCTATTATTTTTCAACTCATTCGATCAATTATCTACATTAATATTATAATATATATACAAATTAATATGTTATTATTATATCAACGCTTCAATATATTAAACTTATAGAGATCCAGAGTTGGATATATACTACTTATTTACTACCAAAAACAGGTGATTATTCCTTAGTGATATAATCTAATAGCTCTAAATATATATAATATATATATAATCACGTATATAATTAATAATGATTAATATTAATATTATAATATAATTTAATATATCTATATTATATATATTAATATATATAATTATATATTATATTAATATTATAAATATATATATATATATATTAATATATAAATTATATATATTATGAATAATATAAATAATATAATAATATAATTATATATATTAATATGAATATAATAAAATTAATTATATATATATATTATATACGGTAACTATCTATATATTCTATCACATGATATAGTATTCTAACTTAGCTAAATGAGTGACAAACTATATACTCACAACTATCTTTACTATCACCAATAGATACAAGGGTAAAGTATATTAGTGCGAGTAAACATACTAATATATATAAGAATACAGAAAAGTGTATGAGATAAATAACTATACTAAAGTCACAAAACGAATATATACTTTATATATATATATATATATAACCTTATTAATAACTACTAGTGATCACTTTTACCTATTTAGTGAAATAAACTAACGTCAAGTAACTCATAATAAATTACCACTATAGACACTCACACGCTCATAAGTGAGTAGACGGACTCACTAATTAGTACAATATACTCATAATTTGTAGGTTCATCGAGTATGGCCAGTGTGACACTCAAAAATAATATTACTCTCACGTAAATACTACTAAACATTTGTATAAATAGGCGATTATATATACCTCTACTTACTTACTCTCTTATTCAGTCTCTATATTATTACTAATTCTATTCATCGCTCACTATATTATTATAGTAGTATATATATCTCTTTTACATTTATATTCACTTCTCCATTATATTATAATTTCTATTATCTGAATAGAAATTTACCGTATTATCTCTCATCTTACTACTCTTACTTACTTATCTTATATATATATATATATACTATTGCATATAGTATATATATCTTACCGTAACCTGTTAACTATATATATATATATATATATAATTCTTAGTATTTCATCCTCTCCAGATCTTTATTGGAACAAACACTTTTTTTCTGACTAAAAACCTTTTAAAAGATTGCAACTTACGAGATGCCTCCAGAACTTCAGCCATCCTAATTTCTATCTCTATATATATTACGTGTAGTACACAGTTTTGAAAGCGTATGGCCAAAGCCCATTCGTCTCGCCAACTGATTTTCTCCATTTTATTACCATCGAAAGGTAAGCAATTGTCCATATACTATCGCTGCTGCAGGCGACGCTTCTCTTGTGAATTCTTAAGTACCATTCCTCGTTTTCCGGAAGAGACTTGTGCGCTTTTGACGTTCCACACTGGCTCATTTTTTGGCTCTGTTCATCTTTGTCTAAAGATTTGTCCAATATTCTTATACCATTATGGAAAGGATATACCATTATATAATTATATAATATATTACTATATAATATATAGTATATATTATAGTCTATATTATAATATATAATATATATTATAATATATATTATATAATATATAATTATACCGTTATATGGAAAGGGCTCGAACGCATCGCCTCTCCCTTCTGTTTTTCCGCTTCCTATAATTTACATGCTTTTAAACGCTGCTAAGGGAACGTATGAAAACCTGTTATTTATATATATATATATATATATATATATATATATATAATATATATATATGATATAATATATCTATAAAGAGATAAGAATGTATTATATATATATTATATATTATAATATATATATATATATATATATATATTATATTATATATATATAATATATATTATATTTTTTTTTTTTTTTTTTTTTTTTTTTTTTTTTACAGATTTCCCCCCCACTCACGGGCAGAGCCCTAATCAAGGAGGGGGTGTTATTATTAATAATATCATTATCACTACCATCATCATTACCACAATTAATATTTTTTATTATTTTTCTATGCCTATCAAATAACATGTTCATCCATATTACTTCATGTATCTTTGAAATAGCAGTTTTCGGCACGGCTTTACCTTCTTTTATTTAGCATAATATATTTTGTTTTTAAAGTCATTCTAGAAATGCTCGTAAATGGTTTTCAACATTTTATCATATAAAGTAAAGATAACTTCTCATCTTTTAAAAATGTAGCCATTTACTCTTGCATCTCCAACCAGCAACATTTTGCATCATTATCTTCACACTCTCTTCAGATTTATCATTTTTTATAACCTTTTCTTAAACTGGTTTTCAGGTTCATTCTTAGGAAAAATTGTCCATTTAAATCATAATCAAAGATGCAAGTCGTTAAATATTTAACATTTTCCACTGAAATTAATTTGAATTACAAGTTTTCAAAACTTTAAAATTTTTACCTTTGTATAAGGTGAAAAAACAGTTGAACATTTGTGACTTCTCCATCTCAGATTAATATAAAATAGTTTAATTTAAATTTTTAAACTATTAAAATCTTGAATCGTAAATCAAAAAAATTTTCTTTAGTAGTTGTTTTTACTGCAAACTCTCGACTAACAACCATTCTTTAACATATATAAAATACTAATCACCGTGGTAATTATATAATATATATATATATTATATATATAATATATATATATATAACATAATAGTATATATATATATATATATATATATATATATTATTATATATATAATATATATATATTATATATATATAGTATTGTATAGTTTAAAATTTAGACAAGGACAATTTTCAGGTGGACAGGATAAGAAAACTTTTTATTAACAATGATTTTATTGAAACATAATACTTTATTTAACATAAACGGGCAATATAATAATACATAAATCGGTAGCGTAGTACTTCAAGTAAGTTTTTAGGCACAATGTGACACGTGACCTCTAATGAGCGGGCAAGATGGTGACTTCGGAGTTAGCGTGAACAAGTTCAACACACAGGTTCAACAACGGCTCATGAACTAAAATTTAAAGACTAAACTATAACAATGACGGCATAATTTACTTGAAAAGTAATTAAGATCGGAGGGAAAAAACCTAAACACAGCAACCACTTCTGTATAGGGTTAGAAACTCCAAATGAGTTGGAACCAGCAAACCACTGTCGGTTTCGGGGGAGGCAGAAGCCAGGTAGCAAATACTACCTAATTGGGACCTCTCACCAGCAACCACTGCGTGAGTAGGGATTGAACTCCAGCAACCACTGCGAGTCCTGGAACTCCAATGAGTTGGGGACCAGCAACCACTGCGTCCGGGGGAAGGCAGAAGGCCTGATAGCCGAAGCTATCTATTGGGACCTCTCACCAGCAACCACTGCGTGAGTAGGGGTTGAACTCCAGCAACCACTGCGAGTCCTGGAACTCCAAATGAGTTGGGGACCAGCAACCACTGCGTCCGGGGGAAGGCAGAAGGCCTGATAGCCGAAGCTATCTATTGGGACCTCTCACCAGCAACCACTGCGTGAGTAGGGGTTGAACTCCAGCAACCACTGCGAGTCCTGGAACTCCAAATGAGTTGGGGACCAGCAACCACTGCGTCCGGGGGAAGGCAGAAGGCCTGATAGCCGAAACTATCTATTGGGACCTCTCACCAGCAACCACTGCGTGAGTAGGGGTTGAACTCCAGCAACCACTGCGAGTCCTGGAACTCCAATGAGTTGGGGACCAGCAACCACTGCGTCCTGGGGAAGGCAGAAGGCCTGATAGCCGAAGCTATCTATTGGGACCTCTCACCAGCAACCACTGCGTGAGTAGGGGTTGAACTCCAGCAACCACTGAGAGTCCTAGTAAAGGTTCGGCTGAGAGACTAATGTCGCTCTAAGGTAGCTTAGCTACAGTTGCCTTTGTGAGAGAGCTTTGCTTTCTGAAATCCTCAAATCTCGTGTCTCTTATATTCGTCAAAGAAGTTTAAACAAGTAAATTATTAACTACAATGAAACGATTCTTAAATACTTTTCATATAATCTAAAGAAATTAATTTTATTGAAATAAGTCAAAATTATTCGTACTTCCTCGAAAATAAAGGGTAACTAATTTATATTTAATAGCTAAGAAAAAGGCATTTATTTACAAACTTAAAAGAAACGTTATAACGCCTAATATTATTCTTATCATTAATATTCCTTTTATGGACAACAGAATATGACTAATTACTACTATTTATATCTAAAATTAATTATCAAAGCCTTGGGAAACTTTAAAAACCATTTATGAAAAGTAAATCAAAAGATGCTTTGATGACGTCACAATCTTAAATTCTTCAAGAAAACGGCAAAAAGCTTTTAAACTAAATTAGGCTTATTTAATTAATTTTAACTCTTAAAATATCTTAATAATAATATTATACATTATATATATATACATATTCAATAACTCAATAATCTTTTATTGTCTAATTTCTTAATTAAGTAAAATAAAATATTTGGATACTAACAGAAAATTTATGCATGAAAATAATTAATGAAGAAAATAATTTAGAGAAGGGGAGAATTCAAAGAAGTTTTAGTTTTAAAATTTACTATATAAAATTATAAATGAATAAATATTTACATTGAATTTAAGGGAGATATTTTTATATAAGGTGGAAATGAAACTCTTCTCCTCTAACTTGCTGATTTCCTTCTTTTCTGTTACACCAACATGCTTATTGTCAAATCCAGAGCCAATCCTTTTCTGAAAGGATAGGATTTTATAGACTCTTCTATATTATTATATTATTGTTATTAATTATTATTATTATTATTATTTATTTTATTATTATTATTATTATTATTATTATTAATTATTTATTATTATTATTATTACTTTTATTATTATTATTATTATTAAAAATGAAATTCAAATTTATTCATTTATTCACTCTATAGTTATAGTTTAAAGCAAATTGGTTAATATTTAATAATTAGATCCCCTTTCACCCTCTAATTCATTTATACAAATGAATGTGAGACCAAGATTGGATTAGTCAGCATACAAAACCCAAGTCTTTAAAAAATGATCTCACCTTTGTTGGAAGTTTCCAAGTAGGAAACTGAATTTTGTCTTCTGTCTGAATATATGATAGAGAAATGATAAGGCCCTCTTCTAGGCTGGCCTGTTGTATAATACTACTTGGCCTTCTTCACTGTATGGAGTAGTATGTACTAGGCCAAAATATTTCTTTGTTTTTATCTCATAAAAAAAAATAAAAAATTATATAGTTTTTTGTAGGTATTATTATTTTTATTATCAGTGGCCACTGACTTGTTGATGATTCTTTAATAATATGTTTGTTATTGCCTAAATAGGCAGAGCAAAGAACACAAGTCTTGCTCCTTTAGATGTTATATAGGGTCTGGCACTCTGCCAATCCTAATTTTTATTCCTCGTCAAAATCTTGCATCACAATTTGCAGAGCTAAGCATGATTCGAGCTTTCGCTTGAGGATTCATTTATATGTAAACAAACCATCAAGTGAAATGGGATCAAAAATAAATTTTTTAAGTTGTTCACTAAAAAATTTATTTTTATATTTAATTTTTATTATTATTAATGTTATTTTATAACAGAATGAATAAATAAATAAATTTCATTCACTTTAATTTTTTTTTTTTTTTTTTTTTTTTTTAAAAAAAGGTTATTTTTTTAAATTTTTTATTTTTAATAATAATAAAAATAATAAAACAAATAAAAAAAAAATATAAATATATAAAATAAACATATATATTATATAAGGTATATCATACATTATATAATATATATTTTTGACACTGGGAGGGGACCAAAATTAAATTCTATTAAGAATTTAATTTTGATGAATATGTAAAATAAATTTGGAAACCAAATTTATTTTACATTGTTTTTATTCAAATATATATCATGTTCTTGTTAAACAAGGACATAGATATTTATTTGACTCTTATATAGTTGGAGATATTAAAGTTGCCCTTGGTCTATGAGCTTTTTATGTAGCTCTCTACATTGAACTGCAGCTTTCCTTTTTACCCTGCTGTCAGCATCACTATTATTATCATTAGTGGTGGAAACTGTTTCTGGCAGATTTTCATGAAATTTGTTATGCTTTTTTATTAATAAGATTATGTCCGATATGTGTCGGGTTATTGTTTCTTGGTTAGGTTTTTTAATTTTTACAGAAACAGTTTCTCCTAAACTATTATTTTCAATATCTTGTACTGTCCCCATACTGTAAAAGTATGGTTTACAAAATTTTTCTTTAATGGCTACAACATCTCCAACTCCCAGTGAAGTGTGTGGTTTTTTTTTATATTTATCTTGCTGGTTAGTGGCAAGATATTGTAGGTTTGCTAAGAATTCATCATAGTACAAATCATTCAAATTAGATTTCACTTTTCTGTATTTTTGAAAAGTCAAATATAACTGATCCTGATCAGGTTCACAGGGAGACCAATCAGGATCATCTGAATGATCTATACCATCATGAAATAAATGAGAAGAAACAACCAGAGCTGGAACCTCATATCCCTTCAGCAATATCTCCGGTGTTATTGCAAATGGGATATTTGGATCCACCTCAGGGTTTCTTAATATTGGCTTAAATGCTACCGGCCTTTTATTTATAAGCATGTTTGCTTCCCTAACTAATAAAGAAAACTCATCCTGCTCTAATATATTTTTTCCTATAGCACTATAGATAATGTTTTTCACCTGTTTGACTAAAGATTCAACTAAACCTCCTAGAAAACTAGCTTTACCAGGGTATGGTGAAAATTCTAGAATTTTTATGTTATGGAGTGTTAAATAATTTTTCACCTCTATGTCATTAATAAAATTTTTAATAATTTGCACTGAGCTTACTATACTACTTCCCTGGTCACTAACTATAAGTTGTGGGAATCCAAAGTCAAACACATGAAATTGAAAAGCAGAGATAAAGCATTTATTATCTACATTTTTACATAGAACAAGGTTTACAGCTCTAGTGTATGTGCAAGTTATAATTAATATGTAAATCTTCTCTACTACATTATTTATTTTTATATTAAAAGGTCCTATGTGGTCAAGAAATATTTCTCTAAATGGAATTTGAGATGGATTTATTCTATAATCTTTGTAATGGTTCTGATTAATTTTTATGGTTCTGCCATACATTAATTTACATTTTATGCAGTCTTTAATGTTTTTCTTAACTACTGAATATGCTGTTGGGATATAAAACTCCTTTCTTATTATAGCTAGAAGTTTATATACACCTGCATGTTTCATTTTTACATGTAATTCTTTAATTATTATATCAGTTAGTGAATGATTTTTATGCAACAATATTGGATTTTTTTGATTAAAATCAGCATCTAAGTTTGCAAATTTACTTTTTACTCTAATTATATTGTTTTTATCAAGAAAAAGATTGAGTTGTGTGACCAAATTTGTTTCTTTATTATTTTTTGGGTTTATTAAATACTGATATGTTTCTGAAAAATTTTCTAGCTGATATTGCCTAAAAATGACATTACAACTTTCTTTATATGAGCATATTGCTTTAGGGTCACAATTGGAAAACAAAGTGGGTTTTTCTCATGTACTTTAAATTTTAAATTATGAATAAATTTTCTTACAAAATGTGAAACTTTAAATAGTTTATTCAATGAAGAAAACCTATCTAATTTAAATAAGGGTACATATGAAAAAGTTTGAATATTATAAATATTAAAATCTGTATTATTATTATTATATAAGGGATTTGGAACAGTGACCTTTAACCTTTCATTATTGTTATTTAATACAGGTCCATTTAAATAAAGTGAATTTTTTAATAAAACCTTATATGAAACACATCGAGTAACATAATCACTAGGATTCTGAGATCCTTCACAATGATGAAAAGTTATTGGGTGTTTTTCACATGCAGTTTCAATAAAATTCAGCTGATTATTTATAATGGTCCCTTTTCTTTCTATTTTGTTTAATTTTTCAATTTTATTTATAATCCAATTCAATGTTACCATTGAATCAGTATATAAATGTAATTTATTTATTTTTAAAGGTGTGAAAGTGTTAGTTAAATTGTCAAACATTTCTATTAGACATTGTACTCCAAATGTTACGGCAAATAGCTCTAGAACTGGAATAGATCTGTTAAATTAATTTATTTTTTGCACACAAAAAATGCAGCTCACTATTTTTTGTATTTTGTAAATACAAGACACTACCATAAATGTCTTTACTAGCGTCAGTAAATGCTATAATATTATATGAAGAAGCATAATCCCCAATAAATCTTTTTAGTTCTGGTTTTTTACTTTTATTATATTGTGAGCAAATATTTTTATATTCTTTTAGTAAATTACTATCTAATTTTTTGTCCCAAGTTAAATCTTTGTTATTTTGTAGTTTATGTAAAAAAAGTTTAGCCCTGTTTTTTCCAGGAAGTCCAATATTTAGTGGGTCAAATAGACCATTTATAGTAGATAAAATAGATCTCAAAGTGTTTGCTTTGGGGTCCATTTCATTATTTTTATTATATAAGGTATCATTATGAGTATCCCACATCATCCCTAATAGTTTTATGTGATTATTTATAGGCTCATCTACAGTACTATTATTGTCTAACTCACTATAATTTAATTTCTTAAACTCTGGTGAATTACTATGAAATTGTTGCAAATTGAACCCATAATTGTTAAATATTACATGAGACTTATGATAAGCAAGAATAATTTCACTTTCAGAAGATGAAGAATAACCTAAGTTATCCATATAAGACAGGTTATACAACATCTTCCTAAGTTCATATTCAAACTCATCACAAGTATGAACATGTAATATCAATATTATATAAAGTGCTATCATGAGAATGGAAGGGCTACATCTAATACCAAACGGAAGTCGCATTAATTTATAAGAAACAATACTAAAATCATTTTCTTTTATATTTTTGAACCACAAAAAATGGAATCTTTCAGTATCCTCAAAAGGCAATTTAATATTGAGAAAGGCTCTCTCCAAATCGAATACCAGCAGATACTGATTGAACCTAAGTAGTGTTAATGCTATATCTAATCTATTATTTAAATTAGGTCCTGGTAAGCTAACATTATTATGTGATAAATTAGTTTTTTGGGTTTTATCGCATAGGTTCGACAAATATACAATTCTGCATTTTGTTGTTTCTACGTGATCCCTAAATACTGCATTATGAGCTAAAAATGAAACATTATTATTATTTTTTACTGTATTTATTTCAACAGGTTGAATGATACCTTGGTTAAGTTGGTCAAAAATGACATTATTATATGCTTCTAATTTTAGAGGCTCTTTTTTATATTTTTTAAGTATTGATTTCAATACAGAATTAGCCAAATAAAAATTATTTGGCAAAAATTTTATTAATTTATTATTCCATAAACAAGGCATTATCAATCGACCTGTATCCATATCTACATGTGTATTTGTAATTAAGTATTTTATAAGTTCCATATCTAACTCTGAGAATTTTTTAGGACATTCAAAATTATCGTAATTTAATAAATCATTTAAATTTTTATTTACTAGATCATCATCCAATTCTATGCTAGTATTATTATTTTGAGCTAGAGATGAGATAGAGTAATCCATTTCTAGTCATTCAATCTTGTTCTCTATTTTGACATTTTTTGCGAGCAAGTCGGCCTGTTCTGTAAATTTCTTTATATACTTCAAATATGGCAAATTTTTTATTAATTTATTCAAGTCCCCAGCTAATAAGATTCCTAAAGAAGTGTAATATAACAATGAACTGTTGTTTGTTAAACCAAATGAACATGCATTTATTGGTATTATGTGGGCTCCATTCACACCTAATAGTATATGGATTTCCCTATTATTCTTATTTCTTAGGTGCTTATCAGCTAAAGGTATTTTATGTTCCTCAAATGCTTTTACAATTTGAGGGGAAGGTATATTCACTCTGGTTTGTATTGAAGGGACTACAGCTGCAACAATACTGTTATTTTTATTATTTATTTTTATATCAACTTCTATAATAGAAGTTTTGTAATATTTGCTTTCATTGAAACCCTTTACATTAAGCATTATTTCAGACTGTACAACTTTATATTTAATTTTTTGTGCTACTGTTTGAGATATAAAATTTATTTCAGACCCAGAATCATATAAAACCCGCAAGTCTTGGTTGTTATTGTTTTTATTTATACAAGTGGTGGTGAAGGTAGGAAGAGTTATGTTTTGACTGCTTGTTACATTTAAGGAACTTAATAATAAACAATTTGCTACTTGTTCTGAAGATGGGTTATCTACAGGTATAACATTTAGTTCAACAACATTGGTTGATGTTTCTGCTTGTGCATTATTTTTATTTTTATTGTTTTTTGGTTTTTGTGTTGGATTAGGTCCACTTTGTTTTTTAATACATAAAAATGCGGAGTGCCATGAATTACAATTTCTACATTTAGCATTAAATTTAAACCTACAGTTTTCAATTTTATGATTCAAGTACCCACATTTAATACAACCTCCCAATTCTTTAATTTTTTGCAATTTGGATTCAGGTGTTTTGAAAGTTGGGCAACTATACAATTTATGGTCCATACAATCTGCGGTTTGTAATGTCTGACAAATGGAACAACCCACCCTTTTTGTTGTTTCAGTGTTTGTTTTTTGTTTTTGATTCACATCAATGTTAGTAGCTAAAGCTACTGTTTTTTTCTCAAATTGTGATGTAGTTTTAGTAGTGTATGTATTTGCATTTGTTTTTGTATTTACTAACCCACTCTTCCCAATTCTATTATGAACTTCAAATGCATTATTTAAAATTTCATCTAAATTTGGATATGTATTATTTGTAATGTTGATATATTGGGTTTGATATTGTTCTGACAAACTATTCCACAAAAAGTATTGACAAATCACCTTACTATTTATTTTTAAACTATCTACTTGACTTTCTATTAATTTAGCTTCACTAACCCAATCATAAAAATTATTATTTAATTTTAGTTTTATCAGTTTTTCAATAACTGAATATTGTTGTAAAGTTTTATTACTGAAGGCACATTTAAGCAAATTTTTTGCCATATCATAATCCATATCTGCCATGGGGCTTTTTTGTATTAAAATTTTTGCTGGACCTTTGAGTTGTTTCATTAGACAAGAATGTTTAGCAAATTTATTGTATTTCTCTCTATCCATTATTTCTTCAAAGTTTTTTATGAACCTATCAAAGTCTTCAGGTTTTCCATCAAATTCAGGGAGCTGGAGTTCGGGTCTTTTTAAACCAGAGAAACCAGTTTCATTATGATTATTATTAGAAGAAATATTCTGCATAGGACTTATTTTATTTTCAATTTCACTTATGAGAGATGAGATGCCAAAGGCATAGTACTCATTTTTTTCACAAATTTTATCTGCGCTTTCAAATGTGAATTCTTGACAGTCAGCGTAAACATTTATTATTTTATTGTCCAACTCTGTAACTTCTTTTAATTTTGTTTTTAAATTTAAGATGAGACCCTTTAACTCATTATCAGTGTATAAATCTATATCAGCTGTGATCTTATTTATCAATTTTGTAACAATAGCCCTTTTTGTGCCTCTTTGTTTGACTAGAGATAAAACTTGTTGAAATAATGAGGTTGGGCTTGCCCCGTCACTAATTATTTCTTCAACAAATTTTAATTCTATATTTGGGTCCACTACATCCATATTGAAAAATAATCTTTTTGTTTTATATGCTTAATAGGTAGTAATATTTATAATAAATATACACAGTATTATTATACAGTACATAAGTATACCTACTAAATATACAGTATATATATCATTTAGAGATGGTAAAGAGTTAGTCTTAAGAGAACAGTTAAACACAGGCCTGACCTTTGTTGATACTTGTTCATCAGTTTTGATAACAGGTCTGTGAGGAACCCAAATATAATTTTTATACTCAGAGGGAGATACTTTGAACTCTTCAATAATACCATCAGCTAACTGTTGCTGAAAGACATCATCATAGGCTTTAACTAAATCTTTTCTTTCTAAATTTTCATGAACTCTATTAAGTACTGCAAGAGCAATGTTATAGTTTGATGGCAACAAGGGAAGTTTATCTTCAATCCATGGAAGATCTATATGATATTTTTCTAAGCTTTGAACTCTATACTACCTTTGAATTTTTCAATCTGTTTCAAATCATCTTCAGATTTATTGTTATGCATACCTTCAATACCTAAGGACTCTAATTTGAACATGTTTTCTAATCCTTGCTCTACCTCTGAATTACTTAGTATATGGCTTAAAGGATTAAAATAAGAATGTATCGGATTTAAGACTGCATTAACCAAAGTATGGTTAACCTGCAATTGATTTTGATTTAGATTTTGATTTTGAATATGATTATGGTTTTGAACAACTGATGGTGGATTTGAAACTCTTATTTGATTATTGTATATAAAATTAGTAATATTTCCAAATGGAATAATAGAACCATCTCTTAACTTAAAAGCAGATCCACTCATACATTTAATCAATTCTAGTTGAGGGAAATACTCTATTAAATCAATGCCAATTAAGGCATCCAAATCGAAAAATGAGTTATTAGACTCTTTATAGCCAGAATCAGCTAATTTGAAAGATTTATTTCTCAAATTAATTAGAGCCTGATCTACGAACTTAATCTCATAACTTAATTGAAGATCCTCATCAACCAAAAGAGGAAGGGTGAAACAAGACTGGTCCATATATACATCAAGAACAGTCTCTTTCAAGCTGCTGGTGGTAACACCTAAATAGGTTTTTATATCGTATTGAGTGCTTTGGTGATTCTCTACAGATATATTGAGTTTGTCAAGCACTCTTTTAGAAAGGTAGGACCTCTGTGAGCCACAGTCGACTAGACATCGAACTGAAGCTGAAACTTTACCTCTACCAATCCTTATAGTAATTGATGGCAACAAATATAAATTGTTGGTACTTTGGCTAAAACTAAGACATACATTTGTGAGAGTGGAACTTTTCCTTTGCTTACAAAGAGCAGTAATATGACTTCTTTTATTGCAAACTTGGCAACTGAAAGAAAGTTGCTCCTCCAGTCCAGGACACTGATCTGCAGTATGTTTAGAGCTTGAACAATTACTGCATAGACTCATTTCATTACATCTTTTAATTCTTAAATCATAGGTTTGATAAACATTGCAATTGGTCATCACATGACCTTGGGATGAACAAAACTTACATGATTTTGAATAACTTTTGATTTTAGAAGTGGAAGAATCAATACTAAGAGAAGCTTCATTTCCACCAACTTCATTAGTATGAGTTTTGAAATTCTGCAAAGCAGAATTGGAATCAGGCCTATTATTAGATTTTAAGGACTCATTTGTCCTTTGATTTTCATTATTTTTAAATTGATAATTAGGCTTATCCGAAGTAATTATTATTTTTTTAAAATTTCGAATAAGTATTATGGGGAGGAACTTGATTGAAATTTTGACCTTTATTATGATTTGACGTTTTAACAATATTTTTGATAACTTCATTATAGCTATTAAATATTTGATTTAAATCAGGGTAATTGGTATTCAACTTGCGAGTAATTTCCTTTACTACCACATTAGGTAATTTTGATAAAACTATGTGACTAAGTACTACTAATCCTGTAGCCTCCTCAAGATATTTGAGGTTATAACTCTCAAGTTCATATATTAATGTTCTGATATCATTTAAGTAAACTCTTGTCGCATTATACGTTGGGTCAAATGAAGGTTTTAAAGAAATTAATTTTTTAATGATTTCATCAATGATGAAATTCTCATCTAAAAACTCTTTATCAAGAAGTTCAAGAGCTTTATTATAATTATTATCACTAATAGAAAGATTCTGAATCAGAGAGTATGCATATCCTTTTAATTTATTTTTTAAGCAGTGAAGTTTAATGGATTCACTTAAATTTTTCTGTAAATCTAAGGAACTCTTAAATTTTGAAATGAAAGTTTTATAAGCAAACTTATCAGTTTCATTGCCCTCAAAGAAACCACAATCTATAGCTCTAAGAACAGATTCACTCAAATGAGAGCAAGTATTTTTTTGAGGGTTTGAACTTTGATCCCCTTTAAATTTTAATTCACTTAATTTTGATTTAATTGAGCATTGGTACTGAATCTGACTACACAACTCCTTATTATGAAACTCAGGAATGAGGGAGTCAACTTCATTATCATTATATATTTTTATTATATTTGTATCCTTTTGTTTAATATCTTTTAACAACGACTCTACTTCCTCCACAAGATCTTTTACATAAACTGCATCTTTATCTTTATTATTATCTATAGGCCTACTCTCTATCTGACTAAGATAAATATCTACTTGTGCCTTGAGGGATGAAATGGCTTGAACTATAGGCTTAGATTTTTTATTAACTCTATCAAGAAGGGCTTGTATCTCTGGGTCAGACATTTTCGCTGAAATTTGGCTAGAATGACCCAAGGACAAATGAAACCTTGAAGAAAGATGAAATAATGAAAGATAGCCTACCACCAGGCCAAATTATTTGATTTGAATTTTGAAAAGGCCTATTAGACCAAAAAAAACTAAAAATTTGAAGTTGAAAGTGATCTAGGCCTAGAATGCCTAACTTTGAAATTGAATTTTTTGAGGAAAAATTGAGATATGGCCTACCACCAGGCCAAATTTTTTTTATTTGAATTTTGAAAAGGTCTAGAAGACCACAAAAAAAAAATTTTGAGGTTGAAACTGATCTAGGCCTACAAGGCCTATGTTTGAGCTTGAATTTTTTGAGGAAAACACTGAAAGGGAATGGTTAGGCAATGACAGGGCTGCGGAGTCGTAAAATAAATTTTTCGACTCCGACTCCGACTCCTTAAATTCAAATTTGGATTTTCGACTCCGACTCCAACTCCACTTAAACAAAAATTTTCGACTCCGACTCCGACTCCAGCAGTCAAATTCAAAATTTCGACTCTGACTCAGAGATTAGTAAGCTACAGAGTTAATAGTAAAACATGCTTTGTTTCTAACAATTTTTTTCGCTTGCTTTTGAGAATAAAAAATATACCACTTTTCCAATGAATCTAATCTCCAAATGCTATACGGTAAAGTACCGTAAAGACATAAAGATGCAGGCGCAGCACATGACAAACAAATATATTTTAGTTTCGGAAACAAATGTAACGGGCCTCAGGTTTAAATTATATTTTTATTTTTATTATAAAAAACAGCCATTATAAAATTAACAGTTTAATACTTTCAGCGTTTCAATAATAATAATAATAATAATAATAATAATAATAATAACACACACACACACACAATAATAATAATAATAATAATACATTAACAGAATCGCTTATGAAAATAAATAAAAAAAAAATTTCTGACTAAAATAAAAAAGAACTTTTTTTATAATTAAAATATATATATATATATATATAGTATATATATAGTATATAGTATATATATAGTATATATATATATATATATATATGTTATATATTATATATATATATATATATATATATATATATATATATATATATAGTATAGTAGTATATATATATATATATATATATATATATAGTTATATATATATATATATATATATATATATATATATATATATATAAGGGATTGCCTAAAATAATACTACAAAAACTCAGAAAATTCACCTATGAGACCTGTAATATCTATCTATGTGCGGAACGGTTACACACGAAATTGCCCAATATTTGAACAGCATTATCCGATTATATATTAATAATTCTTTCATAGTTAAATCAAATAATGAAACATTATGTAAATTAAAAAACTTAAAACTTGAAGCCACTTGATGTAGAATCTTTGTTCATACGATACGATTGACATAATAATTAACGAAGTGTATTACTCAAATAACCTACCCCCACCATATATATCAGAACAACATATGAAAAACTTTTTATTAATTTGTTGTACCCAAACACCGTTTAAATTTAAAGAAAACATATATCTACAAACTGATGGAGGCCGATACTCACTCACTTGAATGTATACTTGCTGACTTCTATATGTCCAATCTGGAAAAACAAAATCCTTCGTGAAACAAACAACTTTAACCCCGTATTTTACATAAGGTATGTCGAAGATACCCTCACTATTTTAGGAACATAGATCATATACATCAGTTCATCAATAGAATTCAAGAGTTGTCATGCTTAAAATTCACATACGAAACTTAGGTTAATAATGCTATCTGTTTTTTAGACATCAAAATCAATGTTAATTCTGACGGCTTATTATCTACAGGCATACATGTCAAACCCACTGATAATGGTCTGTATATGAACTATGGATCCTATTCACCGACTAATTTACAAAGAATCTATCGTAAAAATTTTAGTTTACAGAGCATACAACCTATGTTCAACTTGGAAAACTTTTGATGAAGAAATTTGCCGCATTAAGTAAAATTTAATTAACTGTCATCATCCACAATATTCAGTTGAAAATTTAATTAATAAAACCCTTACAAAATTATATAATAAAGAAAGTAAAAATAATCAGAAAAATTCGATAAATTTTTTCTTCAAAACTTCCAATGCTATTTGTCAATAAGGAAGAGAAGTGCCTTCGTAATATTTTGAATTCTCACCTCAAAACTAAAGACACCTCAAATATTAAAGTCAGACTATACCATAAGTCCAAACAACTGTCATCTTCCTTTAGAAAAAGGGTGGTTTGGCCGGAAACCATCACGTTGTATACCAATTTAAGCCCTGAGTCGGACTGTACGTCGACATATATATTGGTTACATTACACGACGAATAGATTGTCGGACAGGGCATATCAACATCTCTACAGTCCCAGCAAAATCTTTGAACATTTCAATACGGCACATGGTCAATCAACTATTAGTAATATTTCTAAACACTTCACAATATTATACGGATCGTGTGAAGTCCAGAAACTTAAAATTGCGGAGGCCTTCTACATCAAAACACGCAACCAGACATTAACATAAAATTTTATGTATTTATCAGTCAGATTCAATATCATTTGATTTACTTATTATATATCAATTTAAAGACTCATTCGCTTACAAGAAATAATCCTCTGAAGATGTCTCAAGTATAGAGATGAAACGCGTCGGGAAATCTATGTAAATTATTTTCAAAGATTATTTTAAGGAAATTAAATTATGTACAAAAAATAAATATTTAGAACGTTGGAAATAAAATCAAAACTTTAATAATAATAATAATAATAATAATAATAATAATAATAATAATAATAATAATAATAATAATAATAATAATAATAATAATAATAATAATAATAATAATAATAATAGTTCTCTAAATTTTCGACTCCGACTCCGACTTCGACTCCACTTACACAATAATCTTCGACTCCGACTCCACTTGCACAGAGTTTTCGACTTTGTTAATACTTACTGTAAAATGGAAATGGAATATTTTTTGAATAAACACAAACATAAAAAGTTATTAATATATTTGCATTATTATTCAATGATTCAACAATTTATAAAATAAATATACCTGGGCACAAACTAAATATAAAATAAATGACTAGGTATTGGTTGTACAGGGAATGCAATCCTGAGTTGCCTAGCAGTACACAAATGTTCTATCTTATTACTGTGTGTTTATTATATTAATTAAAGTATCGGTATCGGTACCTAAAAGAGAGAGTATCGGTATCGGCCCTTTTTCTATCAGTGCATCTCTAGTTTGAACTGTGGAGCCAAAATCTTTCCTTACTCTGGATTTACTGAACATTCAGATAATGAGATAATCAGATTCAAATTTTTTTGACATTAGCAGATTCATATCCTTAAATTTTATTTATTCATCTGCACAGATGTTGATGCAGATCTAACATGTTACAGATGTTCTGAACATACGGATGTATAACAATACCTATTTTTCTTAGCATTAATAAGACAGTTATATTACAAAAGCAGGAAATCCTAGCTTAGATAAAACATGTTCTATTATAAATAGAAATCTTATTTTAGTATAGACCCAACATGTCCTGATAAAAGGAGTTTGGCAGTGTACAGTGCAAAGAAAGTGAAGAAGATGGAAGTGTGCTAAAAGAAGAAAACCTTGAATAATATATCTTTCAACTATTCCTCCAAAAATGAAAGTTACAGATCTTAGGGCTTACTTTTTGTAAATTTGGTCAAATTGGGGAGTTTTTCCAGCCATCAAAAGGAAGTGTTATCCTTATAAATCACTTGTTTCAGAAGTAACGTTTTTAATATCAAAATTATACCTTATAGGTGGAATATTTCTGTGCAGTACTAAATAGTGAAATGCAGAAGCAAGATCTCTAAATATATTCATGGATTTTTTAAAAGGTGCACAATCAGCCTCATAAATACTCTGATAGTTTAAAAGGTATAAAGATGATAGGAATTTTATTATTAGTGATTATAATATAGGTTAATTGCATGTTACTATAGAGTTATTAAAGCTGTAGTGTGGTTAGCATGTATAGATACAACTTTGTTTTTTTTATTTTAGTTGTAGACTTTGTGTATAAATAAGTTAGCCTATTGACAAGCCCTAGGGTACTTTGCGGATTTGCATGAGCATGTTTTTTAATTTTTTAATGATTTCATCAATGATGAAATTCTCATCTAAAAACTCTTTATCTAGAGTTCAAGAACTTTATTATATTATTATCACTAATTGAAAGATTCTGAATCAGAGAGTATGCATATCCTTTTAATTTATTTTTTAAGCAGTGAAGTTTAATGGATTCACTTAAATTTTTCTGTAAATCTAAGGAACTCTTAAATTTTGAAATGAAAGTTTTATAAGCAAACTTATCAGTTTCATTGCCCTCAAAGAAACCACAATCTATAGCTCTAAGAACAGATTCACTCAAATGAGAGCAAGTATTTTTTTGAGGGTTTTAATTTTGATCCCCTTTAAATTTTAATTCACTTAATTTTGATTTAATTGAGCATTGGTACTGAATCTGACTACACAACTCCTCATTATGAAACTCAGGAATGAGGGAGTCAACTTCATTATCATTATATATTTTTATTATATTTGTATCCTTTTGTTTAATATCTTTTAACAAGGACTCTACTTCCTCTATGAGATCCTTTACATAAACTGCATCTTTATCTTCATTATTATC
>JABUQX010019864.1:0-7500 GCA_015478945.1 Trachelipus rathkii
TTCTTTAATAACACATAATAATTTTATTACTGTATTACAAAAGTAGAAGAATAAAAAAAATTTATAAAAAAGACAAAAAAAAATGATGATAAAATAAAATAATAATAATAATAATTATTTAATATATAATAATAGTAATAATAATAATATTAAATAATATCCAATTAAATATAATCAACATCCATATATCCCATCAATCACATAACTAAGCAACTAAAGTCAATAAATAATCATAATACATTCAATCCAACATCAACTAATAATAATAATAATAAATAATAATAAATAATAATAATAAAAAAAAAAGAAAAAAAGGAAAAGAAGAAGAAGAAGAAGAAGTAAGAAGAAGAAGAAAGAATATCCTATAAATATCCATTAAATACATATATTATGTACAGATGTCGCAGATTGATAATACAAATATATATATATAACTATATATTATACTATAATATATATACTTATATCTACATATATATATATATATATATATATAATATAATAATATATATATATAGTATATATATATATATATCACCCTAACTAATTTGTGTTTTATAATTCCAATATGCAGTAAAAAAAAATTGGCACAAAAAATTTTCAATAAAATTTTCCTGTAAGCAGTAAAGTCTACTAAATTATCATTAATTCTATATTAATATTATAGCTGACGTATTAAATCTTATAATTTAAGGGATGTAGTTTTTGTCCACATAGACCATCACTGTTTATTCTGTCTATAATAATGATTGTTATAGAGTCATCTAAATGGTCCATTCCTAAGGGGATAAATTAGTCTCGTTTTAAACATATAATTGGATAACATTATTCGAGTGTTTCTTATTATTGTTATAACGGAATAAGATTTTATCATATGGCTTTAGAATTAAACATCTTACGCCCATAATATTAAGCAGTCATCTATCTATCTATCTATCTATCTAGCTATCTTATCTATTCTATCCCCTACTGCTATCTAGTGCGTATCTATCTATCTATCTATCTATCTGTCTGTCTATCTACCTATCTATCTATCTTTCACTAACTAACTAACTAACTAACTAACTAACTAACTAACTAACTAACTAACTAACTAACTAACTAACTAACTAACTATCTAATAAATATTATATTATATATAATATATATATATATATATATTATATATTATATATATATATTATATATATCTATTATTATATATATATATATATATATAGGTACAGAGATAATATATATATATATATAGTATATATAGTATATCGTCTGGTGGGAAAAGGTCGGAGACCTACCAAATTTTACCACGAGTGACGGGAGTTTTCCAAGCCAGATCTATATTTAAAGGCCAATTATGCTCCAATCACTGGCGTTTGATAAGTGTGTGAAATCAAACAAGATAAAATGGTCGAAACAATTCGTATGGTAGAAGAGACTGGAGAGAGAAGTTAGTGAATAGCATGTAGAGTGATAGGACGAAAAAGCCAATGGAGTCCGACCTTTTCAAGAATTGTGGTGAGTTTAAACCACCCGATATGTGAGACGTACCTCCATATACCAGGTGGCGAACGACACCTCCTTATATAAGAGCAAGTCAACTTCGAGCAGCCAATGAAGAAATTTTGAAGGCGCCTCAGAACATACTCAACCGTCTTCGAAAGAGAAGAAATGCGATCTTCACATTAAAGGTTACGAGAAATAAGTAGAACACAGGAAGGTGAGAAGACAAAGGTTGCTAATTTATGTGTCTATGATCGTAAGATTATTATAGTTGAACGTGAAAGATTATGTCGAGTACACTAGATGAAGAAAACAGTTTCTGAGGCATGAAAACAGTTCTCGTTCTTAGACCAAGTAGAAAATTGAAGAAAGACAGAGGGTCAATTGCCCCAAGACTGCTGCCCTTTCTCTGGCGGACTTATTCTGTTGGGTTGGACATTCTTTTCAAAATGAATGGAGTAATGTAGGGTGGAGTTCGTCAGCATAGGAGTGGAATAAGGAGATGAGTCAATAAAGAAAAGAATTTTAATGGAAGAAAGATAAAGAAGTTGGGGGACAAGACAGAACCCTTGAGAACACCACTATCTATATGGATTTAAGAAGATGAATGAAATGGTAGGGAGTCTGCAAACAGTGCAATAGAACGATTGGAAAGGAAGTCAGAGAAGGATAGTTGCCGAAGTAGAGAAGTTTAAAAATGAAAGTTTTTTGCTACATTGAAGGATATATAATACATATATTATATATATATATATATATATACATATTATTATATAATATATTATATATATATATATATATAAATATATACACTGCTATATATATATAATATATATATTATATTATATATTATAATATATATATATATATGATCATATATATACATATATATATCTAGATATATAATATATATATAATATATATATATATATATATATATAAGTATATATATATTAATATATATATAATATATATATAGAATAATATATATATATATATATATATATATATATATATATATATATATATATATATATTGCGCCAGAGCGAAAGATTCACTGAAATGCGTGTAGGAAGGAAAGAGAACAAAGAATGAGAAAGAAGAGGACGAGTAGATGCGCTTCTTACGGAAGTCATTCTCGTGATCAGAGAAAAGATAAGAAGAATTGAGATGATTCAAAATCTTCCTCTCAACGATAGATTTGAAAACTTTAAAGAGATCAGAAGTTAATGGGATAGTAACGATAGCTTTGAGGGTCTAGACTTATGTCAGGCACACTCCTCCGTTTCGTAGGATTTCAAAATCCCGAGACAACCAATGCTGCCTACCAGGCAAACCAACCAATCAGCAGAGCAGCTGCATTACAATCGAAATGACACAACTTTTTTATTCTGATTAACACACATTTGACTAGGCCATAGAGTACGAGATTTGTTTATGCAATATTCTGCCCACATACATAATTTTAATAACTACTGATAGCCAATTCCCTTCTTTAGTACACACGCTGACACAACGCGCATTATGTATATACTATGATAGTAGCTATTATGATATATATACTATAGTATATAATCATATATATACTAATTATATATTATATATATATATATATATATAATATAATATAAATATATATTATATAATAGATATACTATAATATAGTATATTATATTAAATATTTTTTTTTTACAACCACTTTTAAAATAATAAAGGAAAATCTTAAGAAAAATAACTAAACGAGAATAAGTTTACGTTTCGAGACTTATATACTTGGTCCCCCTCACAGAACTGAGACGCAAAAGTATTAAATGAGTCACAGGAAATTTCTACTCTCCTCAGCAAGGATACAACGCTGTACTGTCCGCGTCGCTTTGAGTGAACACAGCTCGAGGTTTATCCACTAAGTTCATCTCCACCTTTATTCACAATAAAAGTATTAAATGAGTCACAGTGAATGATTTTAATCTCTCCCTCAAACAGGATATCGAACGCTCGTACTCCGCGTCGCTGACTGTGAACAGCAGCCGAGAGCTTTATCCACGCCCCCAATTTAAATGAATGAGTCACAGAAGATTTACTCTTCATCAGCGGGATTTGAACACTGGGGATACTCTGCGGTTGCTTGGAGTAACAGTAACCGGCGCTTTATCCACTAAACCATCCACGTCCCCAAAAAAGAATCTCTCAAGCGTGTATGTTAAAAGTACCGTTTTCTTCATCCATAACTGGCTGGAGTACTCAATGGAAGGCCTTAGTTCTGATGAAGGGGACCAAGGAATAAGTCCCTGATTAATCGTATAATTTATTCTGTTTCGTTATTTTTCTTAAGATTTCCTTTATTTTATTTTAAAGGTGTTTAAATAAAAATTTTAATATTTACAGAGCTTGAGTGTTGAATTAGAGCTCTTTAACTGAAATTCTAAATTATATATACTATATATAAATAAATACGTATATTATATATATATATATATAGTACTATATATATATATAGTAATTATACGTATATAATATATATATATATATATATTAATATTAATATATATATATATATATATATATAATAATATATATATCATATATATAAAAATATAGGGATGTACCGGAACCTCGATTTTTTAGAAAGTTCCTGTTCCGCCGGATTAACTTGGGGTTCGCGGTATTTCCGGAAATTCTCTACTTTTCAAAAATAGTCTTTCGTACCCAAAGAAATAAGTAATTGATTGTCTTTACTCAGTTATGATCATCATATGAATGAAAATAATATAGACAATTTGATATATTGTTGAGCAAATATCATGATAAACTGACCTCCGACTCTCATAATCTTGATTTAAATTATGACAACAATATTTTCAAAATTCGAACCAGGTTAAAGCTTTTAATACTTAGAATCTAGACTGGGATAAATAAAATTTTGTACAGGGTAATTATTATTATGATTTTATATTATTATTATTTATTATTATTATATTATTATTATTGATTATTATATTATTATTATTATTATTATTAAATTATGTTTTCATTATATTGATTGATTAATTATTTATGTAAAAGAAATTATTTATAGAAACTACTACAAAACTAAATATTAACTAAACTGTTAGCAAAAAATTTTAAAAATTTAAACACTAAAATCAATTAATTTTCTTGCTTAAAAATGAACTTATTTGAATTTTGAAGTGTTGTGGTGTGGGAAAATAAGTTGCTCTCCATGTTGTGGAGTTTAAACGTGATCTCTGATCCTCAAACACGTTACCCGCTTCTGAAAAAAAAAGGTTTTTAAAAAACGCTTTTTAAATTTTGAGACCCGTAGAACATTATATAGTATATTACTATTTTACTTAATAAATTTACTGATCCGCTTATCCAAATTGGATACCCAAATTTAATATCCAATATGGATATGACAAGATGCCAGATACTTCTAGAGAGACTCCACTTGTTAATCAGACAAGTTTTCAGTAGAATATGTAAGGTGTATCGGAAATCGATAAGTTCCAGTTCCGACCGGAACTTTTCCAAGGTTCGGGAAAGTTCCGGCTCCGGCCGGAATCAAAAATTCTGGTTCCGGTACATCCCTAATACAAGGACACATCAAAAAAAGAGAAAAGCGAAAGGGGAAGAGAAGAACTTTAGATAAGAAATAGAAGCCCACCAACAACTACAGTAGTTTCGAATATGTGAAGAGAGCTTGGCCAGATTGAAAAACTTTTTAATTAAGTCCGTAAAGAAATACACCAATTCAAAAATCACAAGTGCAAAATTTTGTAAAACTAATGCAAAATATTTAAATTCAGTATTAGCTACAGGAGGAGTAACAAAATTTTAGCCTTGGCTCTTAAATAGTTAAATAAAATAAATGGAGGAGCAAAAATATTTCTATTTAATTATCTTAGAAAATTTAAAGTAGCATAACGTATTGTGGAATTAAGTTTAATACAACAGATAGTCTTGCCTCGGGACATATGAACACTTTCTTCGCACAGTTCTAAGGCGACAGGGCAAGAAACAAGGATCTTTACTTTTTGGCTTGTACAATTCCTGGACCAGCATTGGAAACTTATGAGCCTAGAAACATGATCTTCGTGGAGAACTCAGGAAGGTCGACTCTAGAGGCAGATGGAAGAAGATGCCAGTGCTACTTGAGAGGGTAAAACCTACCTCGAGAGTATAGTAACTTTCAAGCGACTAGCAATCTGGAAAGCAATTGAGCCGAGAAATAGTGTTTTTAGAGTGCTCTAGGCATCAAAGGTCACGAGACCAGAAGGAAGAAGTTGTTGGTCCAACAGACAGGGCGAAAGCCCAACCTAGGGGATAGTATATATATATATATATATATATATTATATATATATATATATATACTATATATATATATATAATAAATATATATATAATATATATAGTATATAGTATATATTATATATATATATATAATATATAATAAATATATATATATTACTTTTCTATGTATACAAAAAAAAAAAACTAATACCAAAGAACAACTGAATAAGAGGATGAATGAACACCCTTTCTAGGACATCAGACACACGTACGCAGTCCCTTTCCCAATCTAAAAGAGGATAACGTCAGAAAAGTTTGTATCATAAATGCTACCGAACTAACTCGTAATTTAAGTTTTATTGATTTAAATTTATTGAATTTTATTCTCAACTATCTCGGTTGTTTTATTTATTAAACTAAATATGTAATTTGGATACATTAAAGTAATGTTCTAAAGAATTCTTACAATGTTCTGGCAATTAAGCGGCTTCAGTTGTCCAACACACAGATTTATTGACTTTTTACGTAATTATTATTGCCATTTATTATTGTTTATTTATTGTTTTGAAAGACCATCATTTTTTTTTCTTTAATATGACACTTTGGCTATGATCGTGTCCCATCATTAGTGTTAGTTTTTCTTTTGCTCATAAATATAGATATTCTGAGATTTATTAGAGCAACAAAGGTATTACGTTTATTTAAGTATTGGTTTATTTCTTTTATTTTATTTATGTAGATGATTATTTCAATTATGCAGTATATACATAAAAATTATATATCTATATATATATGATACTTATAATATATATATATTATATAATATATATATATATATATATATATGCTCGTGTATTTATTTTGTTATAAGGGTCGGTGAAAAAATGGAATTTTTAAATGATAAAACTTTTGTTGTAAATATATTTAGCAGTCAAAAAATATTTGCAAGAAACGAAAAATATTAAAAAGGAAAAAAAAATTAAAAAAGTAAAGAACATAATACATCCAAAATCCAAATCATAATTTCGGACCTTGTGAGTTATAGGGGTTCGTTAACTTTGTTTTTATGTCATTTTTTCAGATATTGTTAGTATATGACACTAACAATAAATTAAAATAATGGTAAGAAATATACGAAATTTTAAAATATTAAAAATTAAATAATAAAGTAAGCAAAAAACGTACATATTGCATGAGAAAGAAAATGATTTAGTGCTAAAAACTGAAAGAATTTAAGGTATGGAGAAAAAATAATGTTTCGGGGTAAAATTCGGTCCTTATTGTTTTTTTTTCATATATTGATTTTGTGTATACTTAACAAAGCTTATCATAACCTTAACCCTTTCACTGCGTCAGAGTTGACTCAGCGTGTACCACGCATGACGGAATAAATGAAATGAAATGAATACGCACATATTTATTTATTTTGCTTCCATATATATATATATATATATATATATATATATATATATATAAAATATATATATATATATATATTATATATCATATATATACATTATGATACTATGTTATGTAATGTATATATATATAACATATATATATATAATAATATAATATATTATATATTATATATATAATATATATATAATTAATATATATATAATATATTAATATAAATATATATATATATATATATAGTATATATATATAAGTAATTATTATATATATATAATACATACCGTAAATATA
>JABUQX010019864.1:12500-22563 GCA_015478945.1 Trachelipus rathkii
CTAGCCTGGGTACAATATCTACACAACTTGTGCTCAGACTACGTCACTCCTTTTGCTAACATGGCAATCGAAAAGGTGGTGGTAAGCAAATGATAAGTTCCCTCGAGCACTTGCCCGCTGAAGGTGCCTAAGAGAAATAGAGATAAAGCACCCAACAAGAATACCGTTATAAGCCATTTTAACCTTTTGACTCGACCTATCCAAAAGCTGGGTGATACCAGAGCCCTCCCCCCCCCAGATATGTGAGCAGTACTCCCATACAAGGCGGATGAGAGACCCTTGTATAGCTTGAGCAACTGAGAAGAGAAAAAAAAAGTCTTGCATCTAAAACGAACTCCCAGTTTCTTTGAGGCCGCCCTAGCTACCATTGTGTGACATGAGGTTTACAAGACATTTTTTTTTTGTTTTAGTTATGGCCAGGATGTTTATATTGTCCAAAACAGGAGAAAGACGAGGAACCGTTGAAAAGAGATAGGAAAATGAGAATGCCGTTTTAGAGAAAAGAGATTTGCAGAAAGTTGGGTTTTTAAAGAATTGAAATACAAAACTTTGAGACGACAAATCCGGAAATTCTATCCAGATGAGCGAGAATAGAATAGGAAAGATTAAGAAGAGAGGCAATTCTAGAAGTAAAAGAGGAAGCAGAACTGAAATGAGTTGAAGAATAAAGGGTCGAGTCATCGGTATATGAGTGGGTAGAGTTCGATGTGCAGGTGAGAAGATCATTATGAAAAAGTAGGTATAAGACAGAACCCTGAGGAACACCAACTATTGACAGAATAAAAAGAAGAAGAAGTCGCCCAATCAACAAACAGACGATATTTAGAGATTTGAAAGAAAGCTAGACATAATTAAGCAAAGAGAAGGAGGAAACCCAAAGAGGGGAGCTTAGAAAGCAGTGACGCGTGCCATACTAGGTCAAATGCTTTGGATATGTCAAGCGCCATCACGCAAGTCTCCCCGTAGTTCCTAAGAGCTGAAAACCATAAATCGGTTAGATAGGAAAGTATATCGCCTGAAGAACCTCGAGCGCTGAAAACCGTACTGGCTATCGGAAAGAAGGGAATGAGTTTCCAGATAATCTAAGAAGTGAGAGTTTGAGAAGGGTTTCAAAGATCTTAGATATGAATACAAGTGAGAGCTGTAGCGCGATAGTTAGAAGGATAGAGCGATTTCCTTTTTTCGGAATAGGTTGGACATGTGCCAGCTTTCCAACACTGAGGGAAAGTGCTAGTATTGAGACATAGGGAGTATAGTTTGAACGAGGGGCGGGGAAGCACATAGCACACTCCTCAAACTTGGGGAAGGAATGCCATCTCGCCCCGTCTTCTAATTCCTTCATAGATTTCAGAGGCCTATGCACCCGATCAAATGTAATCACAGGCAAAGACATAGGAAACCTGAGAGGAGAAGGAGTAGGAAGAGAAATGCCAGAATCATCTAGGGTTGAGTTAGTGGAAAATAGGAAGGCCGAAGAGATTGGCCTTTCAGTTGAGAATTAACAACAGAACCATCATAGGAAAGGGAGATTTACAGAAGTTGCTAGATATGTTTTTGGCAAGAGGCCAGAAAAGATTTGTCAGTAGGAGAACCAAGGAAGTTACAGCGCACTTTCGTTGATGAAAGCCCGCTTTGCTCGTGCGATAGTATCCCTGGCAACGATTTCTAGCTGGACTGACAATTGGCGAGAGTGACTGGAGAACGAGAATTTCTTAGAACCCCCGATACGCACTGTCTCTAGCCTGAATGGCCAGAGAACAAGCACGATCGAACCTTGGTTTATGAGGAGAGAAAGATTTAGTTGAAGAAGGTATGAACTTGCTAATGCCATCAACGATTACAGCTCCCTCCTTATCTTAAATTTTAAATATTTATACATCCATCATTATTCCTAACTGAGGTAGCCAATTTGCTATCATCTGCAAACTTGGAAAACCCTTACATTTAAGTCCCTGGTCTAACAATATTTTATAACATAATATGAGGCAACAAGCCACTTAACCTTAAGAAATAGTTTATGGCGCACAAACATGTCTCCTCCATTTCCCATTATAAATACTTTTTCAAAAAAAATTATTTCAAAATTAAAAATTTATTTAAAATTTATTATTATTATTATTTATTAATTATTATATTATTCTTATTATATATTATTATTATAATTATTATTATTATTATTATTATTATTATATTATTATTATTATTTATTATTATAAATAATTATAATTATATTATTATTATTATTATTATTATTATTATTATTAATTATATTGATTATTATTATTATTATTATTATTATTTATTATTATTATTATATTATTATTATTTATTATTAAGAAGAAGAAGAAGAAAAATTTTGATCGCTTAAATATTTTCGGAGGGTTGACACCCCGAACCCACCTGTTCTACAGCCTTAATATTATATATATATATATATACTATATATATATATAATATATATATATATACTATCAATTAAATGATATATATATATATATAATATATATATATATATATATATATATATATAGAGAGGAGAGAGAGAGAGAGATAAAAAAAATTTAAATACATTTTTCAAATAATCGTCATCGTCATCGCGTCGTCAATCGTCCCAAATTTACTATAAATCGTCTATCGTCATCGGCAAAATTTCATAATCGTTCCATCATCTAATATAATTATATATATATATATATAATATATATATAAATTATATATATATATATATATATATATATATATAATATATATATATATATATATATATATATATATATATATATATATATGAACAATCAGTATGATCTTTCTCCTGCAAATTTTTGTGGGAAAAATAAGAAAAATTTTCAATGGAGAGGGAAAACAAAATTTACATTTACTGCAAAGAAAATAGTGTAATAATTTATAATATTTAAGTAAGGTTAGTTAGGTTAAGTAATAAGCAAGTAAGTAAGTAAGTAAGTAAGTAAGGTTATTTAAGTTACGTTAGGTAACATAGATTTAAACTTATTACTTGGCAACTTTAATCTTTATGCTTATTGGTTAAAAAAAAAATACCTTCTAAAGTTGAAAAATACAAAATTATACTAAATATACCTTATCGGTGGAAGATCGCACTGAATAGCATATATATATATATATATATATATATATATATATATATATATATATATATATATATATATATATATATATATATATATATATATATATATATATATATATATATATAATATATGTACGTAGAAATATAGAAAAATATAATATATATATATATAATATATTTTATATATATATATATATATATATATATATATATATATATATATATTAAAAATATATTTAATAAAATTTATAATTTTTTAAAATTTATAAATATAATTATAATTAGACAGCAGATATTATTTAGTGATGGATCGGATGCCAAAATTTTACTGTTTGCGGATGCGGATGCGGATGCGGATCTTAAAGATGATGAGGATGCGGATGCGGATGCGGATGCGGATCTTAAAGTAGATGAGGATGCGGATGCGAATGAGGAAGCAGATGTATACACCATCTCAAGTTTTTTTATATTAAAAAGTTATATATATATATATATATATATATATATATATATATATAATATATATTATATATAATATATATATAATACTATATATATATATATATATAAATATAATATATATTATAGTTATATAATAAATATATAATATATATAAATTAGTGATGGACATGACATGACATGATTTATATATATATTAATATATATATATATATATATATAATCCCATAATATAAAAAAGTCATATATATATATATATATATATATATATATATATATATATATATATATATATATATATATATATATACTATATATATATATATATATATCTTACATCTTACATCTCTCCCAGTCAGGCTTACGAGCCTGTCAGTGGGGCCAACCTCCGCTTCCATCTTGTTCTATCCATCACGATCCCATCCGCCATCAGCTCATACATTGCAGGCATCTGGTGTCTCCTTCAATGAATCCTCTACTGTGTCTCCCCACTCTTCGCGGTCTTTCCCTGGGTCTCACTCCTCCGGTCCTCCACCTCCACCTCCTGCCTAGGCAAGCTTCCTCCTCCCTGCATCCTTCCTAAGGTGTCCCCACCATCTCAGTCTGGCTGCATCACTTTATTCATTTTGGGTTTCACACCCACGCTCTCCCTCACTTTCTCGTTTTTCCAATCACTGTCCTCAACACATTCATCTCCGCTGTCTGAATTCTACTCTCCTCTCTCCCTGTCATGCTCCATGTCTCCGCCCCATATAACAGTATCGGCGTGAACACTCCCTCGTATATTGCTCTCTCCCCTCTTTTGTTCATTATTTACTTTCAAGATGGGGTAATACTGCTCTTACCGTCCTGCCATACTGCTCAATCCTACTCGTAATTTCCTTTGCACACCCCCTTCTCTTCCAAGTGTTTCCTAGATATTTATATCTATCCACATTTTTAATCTCTCTACAGTCTACCTCCACTACTAACTCCTCCTCCTTACCTTCTCCGCTGCTTACTACCTATTCATTTCTGTTTTCTCCACATTCATATTAAATCCTGTTTCTCTCAACTTTTCTTGTCGAAATCTACATACATCCTATTTGCTTCAACCTCTTCAACTCATTTCCACTCCCAACATGCCAAAAATTCATCACCTATATACTAATGCTACCTCCGTCATCTTCCTCTATAACTTTCTTTACATACTCTCTTTATTGACTGTGTCTATTCTATATTATTATCTTCTATATTAATCTTGTATCTTGTCTGTATCTATGTCTATATTTCTATCTCTTTTCTTGTCTTATCTCATTTATCCTTCAAATCTCTATCTTCTATATTCCTGTCTTATCTCTATCTATGTCTTTTTTTTCTCTTGTATGTTATTTCTTTTTGTTTTTATTCTTTTTTTTTTGCTCTTATCAGTCTGCCTCTCAACTTCCATAACTTCCTCTTCTCTAGTACTATCTCTCTTCTACTAGTTCTTTCTTCTGTATTATTGTATATCTATATATGTCTCTCTAATGTCTATGTAATGTGCGTATAATTTTCTCCTCTCTATGATCTTCTTGTCTTCCTCTCTGTATATCTATCTTATATTGCTATATATCTATTAATTATTTCTTGTGTAATTTCTTTCTTACTTTTTTTATCCTTTTTTCTCTCTCTATTAATCTGTCTCTCTATCTTGTTCCAATTCTTGGCTCTATTTTTTTTGTATATTCTTAATTTTTTCTTTCTTAAATTATTTTCTCTTATTAATATCTTCGTCTCTATGTATATCTCATATGTAGTATATCTCTTTATATTTATCTAATATTTCTCTTGCTGTCTCTTCTTCTATCTCTTTTTATATAATGGTGTGTATTATCTTATTCTATTTGAACCTTCCCCAACTTCCGGCCACTTCTACTCTTCACCCATATCCCTGTTAGAAATCTCAGAATCAAGGCTTTCAGTCAATCTCCTCCCTACTTTCAGCTAACTCAATATTATTCCCATCCTCAACCAGGAGTTTTTCCCGCTCTCTTCATTTTTCCTTAACGCCTTCCCAAATTCCCCCTCGTTATTACCTCCTCCTCTTCCTCCTCCATCGTCTGCTCCTTCTCTCCTCCTCCTCCTCTCACTCCCCTTTCTCTTTCCAACTGCACTTTTCATCATTCAACCAACTCATCCCAAGTACTCTATCCCCTTTGTTTTATTTCCATCAGGGCTTTATACCAATGTTCCTTCTCCATTTTTGTTCTTTTTATATTTACATACTCTACTCTCTTCAGCTCCTCTAGTAATCGGTTCTTGATAATCCTATAAATCTTCCTTCTGTTTTCCTTCATATCATGCCATTCATTTCCTTGGCTAGCTTCTTCAGCCACCTCCTGCTCTTTGCCCTCCTCTTCACTCTCCCCGCTTCATTTCTTGCTTTCCACGTAACAACAGCTCTAGATATATATATATATTATATATTATATATATAATATATATAATATATCTATTAATTATATCATAATATATATTTATATATTATATATAATTATATATATATATATATAAATTATATATATAAATATATATACATACATACATATATAATATAATTATATATTATATATATATATATATATATATAATATATAATATAATATATATAATACTATATTATAATATATATATAATAATATATATATTATATATATATATATATATTATATTATATATATAATATACATGAAAATTCGCGATAATTCAAAAATACAATAATTTCCCATAAACTCCCCATGCTAAAGATGACAAATAAATATTTATTTTATATATCATATAATCAAATGTAGAAAACATTCCGCAACATCCTCATTTTTCAAAAAGAGGATGCGGTATGAGGATGCGGATAAATGTGCCTGCTATAAGTGAGGATGCGATGCGGATGTTCAATTTAGGTAACGGATTCCCGCAAATGCGGATGGCGGATGTCATGTCCATCACTTCATAATATATATATATATATATTTATAATATATATATATATTAAAAATAATTTAATAATATGTTAATATAAATTAGAAAAATATAAATATATATATATATATATATATATATATATATATATATATATTATATATATATATTATTATAAAAATATATTTAAAATATATGTTATTATATATATATTTATAAAAAAATAAAAATCAAACAATTTAAATAAATTAATAACTTTCAATATCTTATCATCTGCAACATCCGACATTTAATAAATTGCTGATTACGGATGCGGATATTCAATCGTGAATTGCGGAATGGGGAATGTTTATGCGGATTGCGGATGTCATACATCATATATATAATATATATATATATATATATAATTATATATATATATTAATATATATATATATATATATATATTATATATATATATATATATATATATAATATATATATATATATTTATATATATATATAATATCTATTATATATATATTAAAGGTAGGTATGCGCATCTCGCAGCGATGAAATTTACCTCCCATTGGGCTTATGGCGTGTAGGGCTTTCCATGACATTTCAGCGCCTAATGGTTCGCCTTTCTCTTCTGCGTTCATATCCACACTCCTCTTCCAGACAACATCTTACAGACATCACGTGACTTTTATCCAACATATCATAATACAACATATTTATATCCACACTCCTCTTCTAGACAACATCTTAGCATGACAGACACTCTATCCCTATATATCCTATGTTTAGGGAGAAAGAATTGCCGCACGCGTGTTCTAGAAGGCCCCGACTAAAGACAGTTGCAGTTGGGTTGGCTGCCCACTCCCACTTATCTTTTGCCAAGAATGCTAATGCATGCCTTGGAGAAGGTCATGATCGCCCATATAGCGTACCTTCTATTCTTTCGGTGAAAATGTATGAGATCGTAAATGGGTACATGGAATGTCAGAGGAATAAATGATTAGGAGAAGAGGAGAGAGGCGATTGATGTATTTAGAAAAGATAAATTTGATTTGCTCTCTGTGACTGAAACAAAGATGATGAACGGTGAAAATGATTGGCGTGATGGTGAAATCGGTATGTGCTGGTATGGAAGGAATGACAGAACAGGAGAAAAAGAGTTTGCAATTCTGATAAGTGACCTGCGGTACAAGAGCTTTGGTAAATTTTGTTTGTGTGAGTAAACTAGAATTCTAATTTTCCAAATTTAAGTTCTTGAAAAAGTCAAGGTATGTGTTGTTGTGACATATGATCCAGCTGAGGGTAATGTTGAAGAGAGTTGTGATTTTCTGGGATAATCTGAAATGATGTTTTTGGATGGGGGTGAATTAGAGCTTCAGGTTGACTGGTGCGGAGTGACCTAAATGTTGGATAGGTGAACAAAAAAGGGATGGTATAACGGTGGCTTGGGGTGTCGGGAGAAAATTGGAATGGTAGGCAGGTGATTGATTTCTATGTGGAGAGAGATATGTGTGTAAATAATATTTTCTTTAAACACGAGAATCCATAAGTGTACTAGAGTTGGTGATGGTAGAGATGGTATCGAAGTGAAAAATTTGATTGATATTGTGTTAGCGAAGAAGATGTTGAAGTATGTGTTGGATGTTAAATCAGTGAGGGGGGTTATGAATGGGATTATCGGATCATCATGTTGTTCTATGTAAAATTAAGTTAGTGGGGGCTTGGATGGAGAGGAAGGTGATAAGGAAGGAAGTGGATAGAATTAAGAGTGAGAAGTTAAGTGAATAAGGTAATAAGGATAAGTATTTAAGAGCACTTGCAAATAAATTGGTTGATTGAGAACAATTTGAAACTGAACAAATCTGGAAGCTAATGAAGGAAGCGGTTGTTAATAGTGCAAAAGAAGTATGTGGATGTGCTGAAGTAGGAAGTAAGAATGTTAACAGTGAGTGGTGAAATAAAGAGGTGGATGCAAGAGGTTAAAAGTAAAAAAGAAGCGTTGTTGAATGTACTAAAAGCAAATGATGAGGTCTCAAAAGAAGAATGTTCGGAGTTATATTAGGAGGAAAAAAGGAATATTAAATATGCATACGTAGGAGCAAAAGAAAAGAGGTAAATAAACAGTTTGGGAAGAAAATGAATGGGAACTTACAAGGGAAACAGGAAGCTCTTCTGGTAGGGAAGTGGCGAAAGGTTAAGATGAGAATAAGGGGAATCTGCTAAAATGAATAGGGATGGTGCTTTCGTAACTGATGAAATAGATGCGAGGAGAGTGTGGGGGGAACACTTCGAAAATCTTCATAGCATTGGCAATAATGAAGAGTTAGTGAATGTGTGGTGGGTTGAATGTGCAAGAAAGTTAGGTATTTGGGGATGAGGGTTATTAGTAAGGGAGGAGGTAATTGGTAGAAAGTTGAACGAAATGGTAATCTGCTTGGTATATAATGAAATTTTCTGGTGAAATGATCAAGACGGAGGCGCAAGATGGTGATTGAGTGGATTTGGAATTGTGTAACAAAAGCTTTTATGGAAGGGTAGAGATTCCGAGGGATTTGGAGGAGAGCAGTAATAGTACCCTTATATAGGGCTAAGGGGGATAATGGGAACTGTAAATGAATTATAGGGGAATTAGTTTATTGAAAGTTGTAGGTGCGTTTAAAAGTGGTAGAGGATGTATGGATCAAATCTCACATTGTAACAAATGATTGAGAAATAGGGAGAAAAATAATATTGTATTAGGTTTTTATGTATTGCTAAGCAAGGCGTATGATAGGGTTAATTGGAAAGCTCTATGGCAGGTGTTAGTTAATTATGGTGTTGGTGGTAGGTTTCTGAATGGAATCTGAAGTATGTATGACGCTAGTAAAGCGCAATTGTAAAGAATAAATATATTGAAAGTGATTAGTTTAAATTAATGTGCTATGTATCCATGGTTATTCAATTTTGTGTATACGGATGGGGTTTTGAAAAGAATTAGAAGGTGTAAGTGGGCAGGGAAGCTGTTAAAATGATAGACTAATGAAAGAGAGTGGGGGTGCGCTACCATATTTATATGCGGATGATTGTTTAGTGGCTAATCTGAAGAGAGTTTGAGAGGATTGGCAGAGGGATTTGGCAGACGTGTGTAAAATAAGGGGTTTTGAAAGTGACGTAGAATAAGAGTAGGTTTATTGGGTTGTGGAGTGAGGACAAGTCCTCGTGTGAAGTTATGTTTGGATAGCGAGAAACTGGAAAACAAGTGTGTCCTGAGTTTAAATAATATGCTGGATGAAAAGGGAACGGATGATGCAGAGTGTAGTAGGAAAGTTGTAATGGTAGGAAGGTGGCTGGAGCATTAAATCTTTATTTCTGGGTGTCGCGGGGGTTCCTCCGCCCCTCACCCTACCGGGTAATGGAAAACTCCTCCTTCTGTTCCCACCGGTCGGCTCGAGGCCCCCTATTTTGCCATGCAATACCTTACAAATACATATATATATATATATATATATATATATATATATATCTATATATATATATAATATATATATATATATATATATATATATATATATATATATATAT
>JABUQX010019865.1:0-7500 GCA_015478945.1 Trachelipus rathkii
AACCCCACCCGTTCTACCAACTCCTCTCACACCTCTCATCACCCTCTTCACCATCCTTTACCTACCCTCTCATTCACCCTTTTACCCCCTCTCCCCTTTTACAACCTTTCCCCCACCCTGCTTCTCACCCACCTTTTTACCAACCCTCTCTACCACCTTTTTACCCCCCTCTCACCACCCCCCTTCACCAAACCTCACTACCTCTCACCCACCCTCTCCACCACACCTCTCAACCAACCTTTTCCACCCTAGCTAACCACCCGATTACACCCTTCATAACAACCCTCTCATCCACTTTACAGCCCCCTAGTCACCAACCCTTCAATCCACCCTTACCACCCTCTCACCACCCTTTTACCACCCTCTCACCATCCCTCACCACCCTTAACTACCTCAATTCGTCTAATTTTATCTCTGATTGAAAGTATGGCTTTGGCAAAAAACCTTCTATTGGTGAAATTATCTTCTTTCTGATTCTATATCTTATGGTATTATATTCTATTATATTCTATATTCTGTATTCTTTTATATATTATATTCTATCATATTCTATATTCTATTATTTATTCTATTATATATTCTGTTCTATTCTATATCGAAAGCATTCGATAGAGTTTTGCACAAATCTTTGATTTCCTAAACTTCCATCTTAAGATTTCTATCCCTCTCTCTGATTTCCTTTCCTGTCGATCTATAACAGCTGTTATAGAAGGTCACCGTTAGTCTTTTAATAGTGGTGTTCCTCAAGGTTCTGTCCTACCTCCAACTCTTTCACTACTTTTCATTAATGACCTTCTCTCTATCACTTCGTCTAAAATACATCCCTAATGCCGATGACTCCACCCTTTATTTCTCCTTCAAGTTGCGCGGCAATCGACCCACTGAGCAGCAATTAATGCATGCCAGTATGGTGGTCTTGGAGAAGCTGAGCTATGATCTTTCACGTATCACTAATTGGGACAAAAGAAAACATGGTAGTTTTCGATGTCTCAAAAACACAGGTTCTTCGTCAAACTACTTGACATAATCTTCAAAACAACTACAGTATCACACACTCAATTCTTCCCCTGTTCTTAAAAATTCTTAGCATTTCCATTTCTCTTGAATTTAATTATAAGAATCACATTACTTCTTTTTCTAAACAAGCTTCAAAAAAGGTTGGGTTTCTGAGGTGATTTTTGGAACTTTCTCTCACCACCCTCTCACCACCCTTTTACCACCCTCTCTACCACCCTCTCACAACCCTCTTTACACACTCTCAACCACCCTTTTACCACCCCAGTACACAAACCCACCCCCTCTCACCCCCTCTCACCACCCTTTTACCACCCTCTCACCACCCTTTTATCACCCTCTCACCACCCTTTTACCACCCTCTGACCACCCTCTACCCCTTTTACCCCCCCTCCACCACCCTTTTACCCACCCTCTCACCACCCTTCTAACACCACCCCTACTCCTACCAACCTCTCACCACCCCTCTCACCACCCTTTTACCCCCTCTACACCCTCCTCAATACCCTTTTAACCACCTCTCACCACCTTCTCACCACACTTCTTACCACGGCCTTCAGCAGCCTTCTAACAACAATCACACCACCCTCCTCACCACCCTTTTACACCGCCTACTCACCTTCCTACTCACCATCTCTCTCCACCCCTCTCTGACTGTATGCTAGCCTTATTACCACCCCTTTCACCACACTCTCGACTCACCCTTTCCACCCTCTCACCACCCTCTCACCACCCTCTCACCACCCTCTCACCACCCTTTTACCACCCTCTCACCACCCTCTCACCACCCTTTTACCACCCTCTCACCACCCTCTCACCACCCTTTACCACCCTCTCACCACCCTCTCACCACCCTTTTACCACCCTCTCACCACCCTCTCACCACCCTCTCACCATCCTCTCACCACCCTTTTACCACCCTCTCACAACCTTTCACCACACTCTTCAATACGTCTTTTTTTACGTCCAATCTCACCAACCCTTCACCACCCCTTCTCACCACCCCTATACCACAAATTTTTACATGCTTCACCACCCTCTCACCACCTTTTTACCACCCCTCTCACCACCCTCTCACCACGCTTTTACACTCTCTCACCACCCCTTCACCACCCTTTACCACATCGCCCTCTCACCACCTTTCACCACCCTTACACCACTGCCCCTTACCCCCACCCTTTTAACCACCCTCTCCACCACCCCTCACCATCCTCTCACACCCTTGTACCACCTCTCACCACACTCTCACTACCCTATTTACCACCTCTCACCACACTCACCCACCCTTTTACAACCCTCTCAACACCCCTCTCACCACTCTTTTTACTACCCTCTCATCACCTCCACAACCGTTACCACCCTCTCACACCTTACTCACCACTCTCACCACCTTTTGCCACCCTCTCTCTCACCACCTTCTCACCACCCTTTACCAGACTCCACCACCCTCTCCATCCACCCTCTCCCACACCTCTTACCAAAAACTCTCACCACCCTCTCCCACCTTTTACCACCCTCAACACCTCTCACCACCCTTACCACCCCTCACGACTCTCACCACCTCTTCACCACTCTTACCCTACCTCTCACACCCTCACCACCCTTTTTACCACCCACCCACCACCTCTTTCGATCACCCTCCACCACCCTTTATCCACCCTCTCACCACCATTTATCATAATTTTACCCCATCTCTCTCTACGTTTCAGCACTTTACCACCTCTACCACTCCTTACCACCCTCCTTCACCCACCTTTCACACCTTTTATACCTTCTCATAACCCTCTCACCAGCCCTCTCGACCACCTCTTCCCAACCTCCTCACCACCCTCTGACCCCTTCTCACCACCCTTTTACCACCCTCTCACCACCCTCTCACCACCCTTACCACCCTTTTACCACCCTCTCACCACCCTCTCACCACCCTTTTACCACCCTCTCACCACCCTTTTACCACCCTTCTCACAACCCTTTTACCAGACCTACTGACCCCTCTTACATCCGCCAACACCCGTCCACCACCCTTTACCACCCTCTACCACCCTTTACACCCTCTCACATCCTTCCCACCTTTACACCCTCTTCCAAACCCTCTTCACCACCGTTTACCACCTCTCAACTCCTCTCTTACCACCCTCACACCACCCTCTCACCATCCTTGTACCACACTCTCACCACCCTCTCACCAAACTCTCACCACTCATTTACCACCTTCTCACCACTCTCTCATCCCCCTTTAATCACCCTCTCACCACACTCTCACCACCCTCTCACCACCCTTTTACCACCCTCTTACCACCCTCCACCACCTCTCACACCCTTTTTGCCACCCTTCTCACACCTCTCACCACCATTATACACCTTCATCACACCTCCACACCTCTCACAACCACTCACCGACCTCACACCACCCTTCGAAACCCTTTTACACCCTCTCACCACCCTCCAACCCACCTTCACCACCCTTGTAACCACCCTCTCACATACCTCTCACCAACTTCTCCAACACCTGTTACCACTTCTGAGGTGATTTTTGGCACCTTCTCACCACCCTTTTACCACCCTCTCACCACCCTCTCACCACCCTTTTACCACCCTCTCACCACCCTCTCACCACCCTCTCACCACCCTCTTACCACCCTTTTACCACCCTCTCACCACCCTTTTACCACCCTCTCACTATCCCCTGACCACCCTTTTATAACCTTCAAGTTTGGGCATCGACACCTTTTACCACCCTCTCACGACCATTTTCCCCCCCTCTCACCCCTCTCACCACCCTTTCACCACCCTCTTACCACCCTCTCACCACCCTCTCACCACCCTTTTACCACCCTCTCACCCCTCTCACCACTTTTTACTACCTCTCACCACCCTCTCACACGTTTTACACTCTCACCACCCTCTCACCACCCTCTCACCACCTCTCACCACCCTTTTGCCACCCTCGCTCTCACCACCTTCTCACCACCCTTTTACCAGACTCTCACCACCCTCTCACCACCAAATCACCACCCTCTTACCACCCTCTCACCACCCTTTTACCACCCTCTCACCACCCTCTCACCACCTTTTTACCACCCTCTCACCACATCCTCTCACCACCCTTTTACCACCCTCTCACCACCCTCTCACCACCCTTTTACCAACCATCCACCACCCTCTTCTCATCACCCTCTCACCACCCTTTTATCACCCTCTCACCACCATCTCATAACCTTTTTACCCCATCTCTCTCTACCTTCTCACCATCCTTTTACCACCCTCTCACCACCCTTTTACCACCCTCTCACCACCCTCTCACCACCTTTTACCACCTTCTCATACCTCTCACCACCCTCTCACCACCCTCTTCCCACCCTCTCACCACCCTCTCACCAACATTTTACCACCCTCTCACCACCCTCTCACCACCATCTCACCACCCTCTCACCACCCTTTTACCACCCCTACACCACCCTCTCACCACCTTCTCTCCACCCTTTTACCACCCTTTTATCACCCTCTCACCACCTTCTCTCCACCCTTTTACCACCCTTTTATCACCCTCTCACAACCCTTTTACCACCCTCTGACCACCCTCTTAAAATCCTCTCAACACCCTCTCATCACCCTTTTACCACCCTCTCACCACCCTTTTACACCCTCTCACTATCCTCTCACCACCCTTTTACCACCCTCTCACCACCCTCTCACCACCCTTTTACCACCCTCTCACCACCCTCTCACCACCCTCTCACCACCCTCTCACCACCCTTTTACCACCCTCTCACCACCCTCTCACCACCCTCTCACCACCCTTTTACCACCCTCTCACCCTCTCACCACCCTCTCACCACCCTTTTACCACCCTCTCACCACCCTCTCACCACCCTTTTACCACCTCTCACAACCCTCTCACCACCTCACTTCTTCTAATTTTATCTCTGATTGCCAGTATGGCTTTCATAAGACCTTCTACACACCTCTCAACCACCCTTCACCACCCTCTCACCACCCTCTCGACAATCTCACACCACCTTTCGCCACCTTTTACCACCTCTCACCACCCTCTCACCAACCTCTCACCACCCTTGTACCACCCTCTCACCACTCTCTCACCAAACTCTCAACACCCTTTTACTACCCTCTCACCACTTTCCCACCACCCTTTTACAACCCTCTCACCACCCTCTCACCACCCTTTTACCACCCTCTCACCACCCTCTCACCACCCTTTTACCACCTCTCACAACCCTCTCACCACCCTCTCACCACCCTCTCACACCTTTTACACCCTCTCACTCTCCTCTCACCACCCTTTTACTAACCCTCTCACAACCTTCACCACACTTTTTACAAGCTTCAAAAGAATTTGGTAGTCTGAGGTGATTTTTGGAACTTTCTCTCACCACCACCTCTCACCACCCTCTCACCACCCTCTCACCACCCTCTCACCACCCTTTTACCACCCTCTCACCACCCTCTCACCACCCTTTTACCACCCTCTCACCACCCTCTCACCACCCTCACACCACCCTCTCACCATCCTTGTACCACCCTCTCACCATCCTCTCACCAAACTCTCACAACCCATTTACCACCTTCTCATCACCCTCTCACTACCCTCCCACCACCCATTTACAACCCTCTCACCACCCTCTCACTTCTCTTTTACTACCCTCACACTACCCCCTCACAACCCTTTTCCCACACTCTCACCACCCTCGGACCACCTCTAACCACCCTTTTGCCACCCTCACTCTCACTATTCTCTCACCACCCTTTTACCACCCTCTCACCACCCTTTTACAACCCTCTCACTACCTTCTCACCACCCTCTTATTACAGGGACTTCACCACCCTCTCACCACCAATCACCTCCTTCCTCACCACCCTTTTACCACCTCTCACCACCCTCTCACCTCTCCACCCTCTCACCACCCTCTCACCACCCTTTTACCACCCTCTCACCACCCTCTCACCACCTCTCACCACCCTTTTACCACCCTCTCACCATCCTCTCACCACCCTCTCACCACCCTTTACCACCCTCACCACCCTCTCACCACTCTCTCACCACAATTTTACCACCCTCTCACCACCCTCTCTTCACTCTCTCACCACAATTTTATCACCCTCTCACCACCCTCTCACCACCCTTTTACCCCCTCTCTCTGCCTTTTTCCTCACCACCCTTTTACCACCTTCACACCTCTCACACCTTGTTATCACTTTCTACACCCCTCACACTCTCTACCACCTTTTATACGACCTCTGACTACCCTTCACCACCCTCTCACCAGCTTTTTACCACCCTCTCACCACCCCTCTCCACCCTTCACCCCCCTTTCCACCCTCTCACCACCCTCTCACCACCCTTTTACCACCCTCTCACCACCCTCTCACCACCCTTTTACCACCCTCTCACCCCTCTCACCACCCTCTCACCACCCTTTTACCACCCTCTCAACCACCCTCTCACCACCCTTACCACCCTCTCACCACCTTCTATCCACCTTTTACCACCCTCTCACACCTCTCACCACCCTTTTTCCACATTCTCACCACCTTCGCAACACCCTCTCACTTCCTCAATTCTTCTAATTTTATCTCTGATTGAAAGTATGGCTTTGGCAAAAAACCTTCTATTGGTGATATTATCTTCTTTCTGTTCTTGGTCTTTATGGTATTCGAAAGTTCAGTGAATCTATTGTTGTTCTATTCTATATTCTATTATATATTGTATTCTAGGATTTAAGTGGTATTTGTATGGGATTAGTGTAGGATTAGTGTAGGATTTGTGTGGGATTTGTGTGGATTTGAGTGGAGATTTACGTGGGATTTGTGTGGAATTTTTGTGGGATTTGGGTAGTATTTGTGTGTGATTTGTGTGTGATTTGTGTGTGATTTGTTTGTGATTTGTGTGGGATTTGCGTGGGATTTGAGTGGGATTTCGTGTATTTTGTGCGGTATTTGTATAGTTAGTGTGGGGATTTTGTGTGGATTCGAGTGGATTTACATGGATTGAGTTATTGTTATGATTAGTGTCGGATTTATGTGGATTAGTAGTGGATCTTACGTGGATTTCGTCGGATTTTGAGTGGTATGTTTGTGGGATTTGTGCGGGATTTGTGTGTGATTTGTGTTGGATTTGAGTGAGATTTGTGTGGGATTTTTATGGGATTTAAGTAGTCTTCTGTGTGGGATTAGAAGAGATTTTTGTGAAATTTGTTTGTATTTGGTTGATTTTAAGTGTTATTTTTTGGATCTGTGAGGAATTGTGTTTTTGTGTGTATGTGTGGAATTTAGGATCTTTAACGTGTATTTGTGTGTTAGTTGTGTGATAGGTGGGATTGTTTATTTGTGTGTATTGTTGATTTGTGTGGATTTGGTTGATTTGTGTGGATTGCGTATATGTGTAATTTAATGGGATTGTGTGTATTGCTATAACGTGAATTGAGTGGTATTTGTGTATTTGTGTTATTCTGTTTATGGGATTTTGTG
>JABUQX010019865.1:12500-27500 GCA_015478945.1 Trachelipus rathkii
TTTTTCCAAACTCTAATGTATTGGTAGATTGATTCTATTATTCGTATATGTTGTATGTTGGAGAGGTGGGGTTAGATTTTATGGTTGTTAATTTTGTGCGTATAGTCAGGTTTAACTATGCAACTTGTAGATCTATTTCTGATATGATATCATACTTGTGCTATATTTTATTTGTACCATTCAAGTTCCGCAGTTAAATTGTCTTTCTTGTTTTTCACTGAATTTCTTAACTTGCAATATTTCAAAGTTTTTCTTGCTGAGGCAGAAATATCACACTGAGATGGTACTGAAATTTTGGTAGAATTTTGATTGAGGGTTCGGTGAATTCCAAAATACTTACCTTAAATGTGGAAGAAATTAACCAACCATTTTTCAAGGCGTTGCTTAATTAGTAATGTTGTGTAAGTCTTATTCACCTCCTTATTTTATAACACTTCTAGGTGTTGGGCACTTAAAGGTTGTGAAGAAAATCTACAAAGACCACTATACTCTCAAATAGCCTGGGTAAGATGCCCTTCATACTGAAACTGAAAAAGGGTGAAAATATCAGAGGAATGAGGGAGCTTTTTTTAGTTTATGTGCCAATCTGTGGGAAGAATATAAAAGTAAGGGATTTTAACGTAGTGAGAAATTCTTGGGGAGAGGGGGATGAGCAAGTGCGTGAGAAGACCCCACCGCCCTGAGCGACTACAGTGCAAGCTGTATACCAGTCGGCAACCAAACATCATTGCGATTTATCCTTGAGTATTGTTTAAATAATATTATACTGGCATGAGAGTTGATCAAGAAAATTGGTGAATTCGTATCTGGAGGTCAGAGTTAATTCTATTGTCGGTATCAATATTACAATACAAATAATATTTTGAAATGTATTTATACTAAAAAATCATGTCATGAAGGTATTAAGATGTAAATTTCAAAGATCATTTATTGAGCCATAAAACTATTGCTGCAAATTCATGTTTATTAATGAACATGATGAAAGATTCGCCTTCTGATTACTATTTGATGTACAAATTCAAATTTCGGTATTGCTTTAATTAAGTTAGTCATATGAGGTTTCAAAAGCATTTTTCAATTTTATTATTATTATTATTATTATTATTATTATTATTATTATTATTATATTATAATTATTAATTATTATTATTATTATTATTATTATTACTATTATTATTATTATGGTAGTAGTGGTGTTATTATTAATTTCGTTCGTACAGATACTACTGTCACTACTTTTACTAGTAATATAACTTGTTTTACTATTATAACTTTTATTTTTATTATTATTATTATTATTATTATTATTATTATTTTATTATTATTATCTATATATTATTATTATTATTATTATTATTATATTATTATTAATTATTATTATTATTATAATTAGTTATTTATTATTATTATTATTATTATTATTATTATTATTATTTATTATTATTATTATTATTATTATTATTATTATTATTATTATTATTATTATTATTATTATTATTATTATTATTATTATTATTATTATTATTATTATTATTATTGTTTTAATTTTTTTAGACTCACTATATTAAATGTATTTCTGGTTCAAAGAACAATATCTGTTTGCAAATAGTAACCATTTTTAATACTAGCGAAATAATTGTTATTATAACTGATTGATGTATTTGAACTTGTCTAAAATATCTTACAAATATAATATTACAAATAGTTCCCCATAAAGAATGACAACATCGATCATTTCAATCGTATTTAATAATTTTTGAATTGAATGAATTATTTATATATAGTTATGATATATTATATTATTATAATTATTATCAATTATTATTTTATATTATTATTATAATATTATTATATTACACATTGCCATAAAATTGTGGTTACTGACTGTCTATAAAGAAAATTTGATAATTTTTTTTATCTTCTGCTGCCGCTCACGGGCAAGTCCCTAATCAAGAGGTGGTGTACTCCATTTACGTCGATCAGACGACACCAAACAAAGGAGAAAATAGATCACATTCTCCTACACACCGCACCTATTGCCAGCTGGGACTTCGCTTGTGGCGAGTGCTATCACGAGCTATCAGCGCCTTTGTATAAAATAAATAATTAATGTTATATAGATATATATATATATAATATATATAATATATTATTATATATATATATATAAAAATATAATATATAATATATATCTATATATTATATATATACACTATAATATATAATATTAATTAATATATATACATTATATAATATATATTAAATACATACATAAATATATACATAAATACATATACATACACACATATCATATCGAATCATATATATATATATATTATAATATATATATATATATATATATTATATTATATATAATAATATTATATATATATTATTAGTATAATATATATATATATATATATATATATATTATATATATATATATATATATATAAATATATACTGGCATTTTCTTGATAAGCAGGCAATAAAACGTACTTGAACATAAAACGTACTAAAGTTCTTGATTTTGATAAATTGTTCCAACAAATTTATAATTAAATAGTGAGCTAAAATTAATTTTATAGAATCATCTTTCTTTTCATGAAGACAACTTCACTCATATATATCATACTTATCAATTTAATATTTTACATGATTACTAATCATTCTTAATTTATTTTTATTGCCAGCAAGAATTATTGCTTTTTTAATTTTACATATACAGAAGAAAAAATGAGACCTTTTTGATTGTATACTGAACATGAATAGGGTTAATAGCGTATTAAGCATTTTTTCACAAGATAAATTATGCCTAAAAAATTTGAATGGGAAAAAGTGAAAATCCGTGGTGTAAAAGACCAAAGGTTGGCAAAAATCCAATCTGGTTATTAAATGTGAAAAACATAAAGCATTAGTCCACAGAATTAATTTTATATAACACAATATGAAGGCCATCTGGGCAATAGTAAACATCTCCAACGTTAGTAACCTAACCTAACCTAACCTAACCTAACCTAACCTAACCTAACCTATACCTAACCTAACCTACCTAACTTATACGGTTCAAGAAACAATTACAGATTTCGAAAAATTCATTGACACAAAAAGAAAGCACAACACTTAATGAATAATATTTATATGTATTTGTAAAAAAATGACTATTATTATTATTATTATTATTATTATTATTATTATTATTATTATTATTATTATTATTATTATTATTATTTTATTTATTTTTATAATTACACCAGTAGATCATCATCTTGTTATATTATTATTTATTATTATTATTATATTATTATTATTATCTATTATTAATTTTATTATTTATTATTATTATATTATCTTATTTATTATTATTATTATTATTATTTCATTATTATTTTATTATCTATTATTATTATTTTATTATTATTATTATTATTTTATTTTATTATTATTATTAATTGTAATTATTATTATATTATTTATTATTATTATTATTATTATTCAATTGATTATTATTATCATTTTATTTTATTTTATTATTACACAGTGAACATCATCTGGATATAGGTTCCATTTCGCCAACATTCCATTAAATACCTCACTGAAATATTCACCTGTGTGACATTCAGTGATTGGTTCAGTGCAGAATACAAAATTTTTGAGTTTGAAATATTTGTTTACGTCATGACTAGTCAGAGAAAGCAAAGAAACTGCTGATTGAGTACATGACCATTCGTCGGTGGAGAAAACAAATTTCGATGATTATTTGATACAGGTTATTGATTCTGAAACTGTAGTTTTAATTCAATCGTTCATTTTCTCACAAACAATACTCACCTATTTCATTATCCGTACAAAACCAAGAACTTCAACGTGAGAAAACATAAGATCGTCCACATTATTTCCGCAAATTTACTTCCCATCCTTTGTATTTTATTGTTTCTTATATAGCGTTTAATATTTTTGCATTTTAATACAGGTTTTAAGAGTAATCTGCTTCGTTCTTAAAACTGGTATTGTAGATTCTTTTACCTGATTCTATTCAACATCTTCCAAGTTTTTGCTGCTTAGATGGTTTTTTAACCCAGATGTCGTTCTTCCTTTCCGAGAATAATTACTATTGCAAAGTGTGGGATTTGCGACATCGTTGAATACAATATCGAAGTAATTTTAAACCACACAGGATGAGGATGTCTTTGCGCACTTGACAATTGACAATAGACAATAGACAATAGACAATGACAATTGACAATTGACAGTTGACAATATTTCTGAAACTCCGAGTGAGTTTCATTTTACAAAAGTAGCTAGTGTACGGCTGGTCAAAACCACCGTAAATAACAATTTCAATCAGCCTAGCAGCGATTACGCTACGATAAAAGTGTTCAGGAGTCGGAGTCGGAGTCGGAGCCGGAGCCGAATCGAATCGCAGCAGAAATTTATTTTTAACTTCAAAAGGTTCTGAACCATGTAGAGAATATTTTAAAATTTTGAAGAAATAGAATTAATATATATATATATTATATATACTATATATTATATATATATATATATATATATTATATATACTATATTATATATATATATTATATTATAGATTATATAATTATATATATATATTATATATATAATATATATATATATATATAAATATATATACTATTATATATATATAATGAATCTCAAGTCTGCGTTTGACTTAAGCCGTTTCGTTTTTGCATTGTACTTACGATACGTAAGGAAATCTCGAGTTGCGTTCGCTTGTTATAACACTCAAAATCGGAAAAAATGCTGCACCAAAACGTAGGGAATTTTCCTTAAATCTCTGTACGTGCTATTTCCCATGCTCTGCCGAATTTTTAAGCACGTTTTACGTAAAAAATGTAAACAAACTAAGATGTGTCGCGTGTAGTCCAATTTGTTTTGATGAACTGATTCATTCAATAAACATCGCTTAAATCTAATTTCTTCCCACGATAAACCCATCCACAATAGTTATCAATTATTTGTAATATAAACCATTTGTAATTTTTTTATTTCTTTATATTCCAAAGCCACGTGGTCCATCACAACAGCTGATTCCAAATATTTGAAACAAAATTATACTTTGAGAGATCGGCGTTCGTTTAGCACGACATTCGTGCTAACTGGATAAGCAATTTCTCATCGAGCGTAAGCACGAATGACAAAACCGAAAACTATTTAATTTTTCTTGCAATTTGCCTTTATTGTTGACAGGAACAGATTCCTGTCAATGAAAGTATAATTTATATTAAATATAAATGTAATGCCGCAGGATTTGAAAGTGTCCTCTACTGTGTTTATGTCATAAAGGAAAGTTTGTTTAGTGTCGAAGAGGAATTTATCTTCGGGTTTGCCTGTCACTTTCTTTGATTCTGGGACAATTTATATATATATTATATAATATACTATATATATATATATATATATATATAATATATATATAATATCTTAAATTATTATATATATAATTATATATATCTTATATAATATAATATATATATATATATATTAAAACTATACTATATATATATATAATATATGGTAATCTGTTGCAGAGGGGTTCACCTCCGATTTTTATGAAAATCACATGACATACCTCTAAATAAAATAATAATAAAGATAATGAAAACGAAAATCGTCGCTCTCCTAAGGAAAAAAAGTTACAGCCTCTCAAAGTTGTAAAAACCCCCATAGGATTTTTTATGAAAAAAAAACAATTTTTTTTTTGAAAATCACATAATATATACTCTAAAAAATAATAATGAAGAATAAGTGAAAAACGAAAATCGCAGTCTCTTTAGGCCAAAAAATTACATCCTCTGAAAGTTTAAAATTTTTCCCATAGACTTCTTATAAGTTAAAAATGAGTGGGCCTCGTGCTCGTTTTAGGCCATCCTCAGTCTGTTATATAAGTATTGTTAATTCTACATAATTTCTCTTGTGTAGTAACCTAACAAAACTTATTCAACACCTGATAGAGGGCCTGAATGAGACCTAACCTGGATCGATCATAAATGAAAAGTCTACTGGATTTTTAAACAACTTGAAAGAACTGTAACTTTTCCTAAAGAGAGCGGGACAATTTCGTTTCATCTATTCTTCATATTATTTTTAGAGTATATCCTGTATTTTCATAAAAATCGGGGTGACACCCTCTGTGGTAACAATTACCATATATATATAATAGATATATAATAATATATATATATATAATATATTATATATATATAAATATATATAATATAATATTAATTATATATATAAATATAAAATATATCATATACATATATATATATATATATATATAGTATATAATAATATATATCTATAAATAAAATAAATAATTTAAATGTAAGTAAATCAAACAATTATAATTAATGTAATTAATATTTTTAAATATTATTCTTTAAAGTGTTTTCTATCTCTTAATGAAGTAACGCTTAATTAGAAAATGAATATTTTATTTTAAAAATAACAATTTTATATATATATTATAGTAATAATATATTATATTATATATATAATAATATATATATATTAATAATTATATAATAATATATTATATATATATATATTAATATATATATATATATATATATATTATATTATTATGGCGTAGCAGATTTTCACTTAGGGGGGGCAACGGTTTGATATATTATATATATATACTATATATATTATATATATATATATATTATATATATAAATTATATTATATATATATATATAATATATATATATTATATATCATATATTAATAGTATAGGCACTTTGGCAGCCGACAAATGCTATCGACATACTGAAAGTTCAGCGGAGAGACTGCAGAAGAGCAGCTGTATATAGAAAGCAATACAGCTATTACTTCAAGCAATGGAAAAACACGAAAACATTAAACTATGAAAAAATGTTGTTTTAATACGTTAGTATCTTGGTATTAGTTCTAATTACTCTTCATTTATCTCTTCGATTGATATATCTTTTCAGTTTTCTCTAATAACCCCTTAAAACGTCGTCCTGCAGACATAGAAGATTAATTTTTGATTCGCAAGAATTTAGGGGGGGGCGCAAGTGCCCCCCCTGCACCCCCCCGCCTACGCCATCTATAATATATATTTATATATATCTATATAAATATAATATAATAAATATATATATTATAGTAATTATATAATATTATATATATAGTAATATATATTATATTATCTGGAACTTATCCCTTAAAAGGTAGTTAACCGATATATATCGAACGAACAATGTAACGATTTTTTTTCATATTTACCGGCAATAGTGCGACAAGTTGTCCAAATAACAGTTTTTTTTTTTTAAACTAAATGAATACCCAATTAAATAGCAAAGATGTCAAAGAGTCAGGGCCTCTCCTCAGCGGGGGTCGACGGGGGGGACTTCGTCCCCCTCTGTCCCTCCGTCGCTCGATCTTAAAAAAATATAAATAAATTCTTATTATTGTTTTAAAATTAACATATAAAATTAACATGATTATAAAAAAAAGCAACTTGTGGAAACTTTCGGAATCTTTCTATGGAATTTAGCTAACAACGCATGACAGAGTTGCGCGATTGTCGTATATATGTCCACTTTATGTAAATTTCCTTTTAAAGATAAGTGCCTATATATAGAATATATATATATATATATATATATATATATAGTATATATATTATATATCTATATTATTTATATATATATATCATATATATATATAATATATATAGATATATATATCATAATATATAAATATATATATATAATATATAGTATAATATATATATTATTATACTATTCTAATATATATGATATATATATTATATATATATATAATTATATTATATATTATATAATATAATATATATATATAAATATATATATATATAAATATATATATCTTATATATTATATATATATAATAACTATATATAATATATATATATTATAATATATATATATATATATATACTATATACAGGTGATTCAGGAGGATATAAAGAATGTAGAGGTATATGTATGCATAACGTGTAACAAGTTTGTCCTGTAACATCTGGTCTATTTTGAAGTTTGTAGAGTTACAGTCGTTTTGTTATAGGAACCGTAATTTTAACCATCATCAAAAGGTTTACCTTATTACACGCCTTTACCCCAAAATATCGTTTTCCATACATAGTGTTTACGTTATCTTAATACAACATTAGCAATTCCTTGAATTTATTTGGAATTGTCCTACACGCCAGTTTAACCCTTGCTGCAATAGTGTTACAAGTGGTTTCTAAAATGCGCATGTCTAACTACACGAGGAATATTGTCCCGACATAGAATATTTGTGTACGGTTTTTTGCGAATGGGAATTCCCCTTGCTGGCTTGTAGTGAATACCGTAGACTTTCCTCGCCGTCGTGTGCCGGATTCAAGAGTGTTTACCTGTGCTTATAGTAAGCTTCGTGAGACAGGGGCAGTACCCAGCAGGCATATTTCCTCTGAACGTGGCGATGAACAAAATGTGGATGACGTAGAAAACATTCTTCAGGTGGTAGAACAAAGCCCCGCAACAAGCACACGGAGAATTTCTACAAGGGTCGGTATTCCACAAACACGAGTATGGAGAACATTGCGTCAGCATGGCTTGTATCCTTATCATCTACAGCGCGTGCAACACCTTGAAGCAGGAGATTACGTCAAACGTTTGGAGTTTTGTCGTTGGGTAAATGCTAACCGCGCATTAATACCATTCATATTATTCACCGATGAAGCTACCTTTACTCGTAACGGGATCAACAACACCCATAACGCACATAGGTGGTCAGAGGAAAATCCACATACCATTGTGGATTCGAATTTTCAGTATCGTTTTAGTGTTAATGTGTGGTGCGGTGTCATCGATAATGTGTTGATTGGGCCTGTTGTATTGCCGAACCGGCTTACAGGTGCCATGTATGCAGACTTCTTGCAAAACGTGTTTCCACCATTATTGGATGATGTTCCTTTGGCTACAAGGATGCGTATGTTCTTCCAGCACGACGGAGCCCCAGCACATGCTACTCGTCAGGTAACACAGTATCTAAATACAATATTCCCCGATCGATGGATAGGCCGCAGTGGTCCCGTACAATGGCCCCCAAGGTCCCCAGACCTTACACCTTTAGATTATTGTCTCTGGGGATGGATGAAAACAGAGGTTTATAAGATACAGGTAAACACAAGAGAGGAATTGGTCGCTCGCATTTTGAATATTGGGGCCATCATAAAACAAGTCGACATAAAATTCTTAACGTACACGTACAATTTGGCAGGTAAGTGGAAAGTTATGGAGGCCAGTTGCACCTTTGAACAATTACTTAACTCTGGAATGTAATTGTATAATCCTACAACTGAGATCATCAGATACTCAATATATGTATCAATAGGGCTGTATTTTTATAACAGCCCCATTACGTTTATGTATGTGCCCATACTTCAACACAGCTATCCCCAACGTGTCATCTTGAGCTTTGACATATGTCATTAAACATTTATACTCACAAGACCCCATATCTTCAACCTCCTACTTTTACTATTCTCTCCTGAATCCCTGTATATATATATGTTATATTATATAATAATAAATAATATATATATAATATAATATACTATATATATATATATTAATTATATTAATATTAATAATATATAATATATTATATATTATTATATATATATTATATATTATATATATATATATATATAATAATCTAATATATAATATATATATATATATATATATACTATATATAATATATTATATTTAATATATATATATATAATATAATATATATATATTATATATATATATATTATATATATATATACTACATACTATCTTACTAATGGCATCTAACTCACTAATAATAATAATAATAATAATAATAATAATATAATAATAATAAACATAATAAAATAATAATATAAAATAATAATAATAATAAAAATAATACAAATAATAATAATAATGAAAAAATAATAATATAATAAATAAATAATAATAATAATAATAATAATAATAATAATAATAATAATAATAATAATAATAATAATAATAATAATAATAATAATAATAATAATAATAATAATAATAAAGGCATACAAATTCCAGTTATCGTTTTTCGATCTTCTGCAAATTTTCCTCGCACTTCTTCCAGAGTTTTCTTTTATCTTCAGTAGCATGAATAGTTAACCAAGATTAATTTCAGACATGGGGTGATCTCAGCATGGTTTTTACTTTTCTCAATCTTCTAAATGATCTTTCAATGGTGCTAGTTTTGCATGGTTGTGCCAGAAAAAATGTGAAGGCCATGTTTCGTAGCTGGGAAGAAAGTTTCAGTGAATTTTTCAACCTTTGATAGCTTTAATTTTTTCAATCCTTATTTTTTCATTTTTTTTTTATCCATCCAATATTTGTACCATAGCTGAGCTGCATTATAAGATTGTTCAAGTTATGTTAATTAGAAAAGCTTATGTTTTCTCCAAAACCTTTCAACTTCATACCAAACATTATAAAAAAGTGTAGTGAGAACAGTATAAAAAACCTTTTAACCTTAAACCTTTTAAAAACCTTTATAAACCTTTATAAAATCGCAATTCCTCAGAAACAATTAGAGTTTGTGATTTCTCACCGTTGAAACTGGCGAGTTTGGCCGTTGCTTTTGTCTTCCTACGATTCTTGAAGTCTGTAACTCTGCTTCAATACTCTAAGAAATTATGTCGGCAGCAGCTAAAAATATTGACTAACAGCGTCAGCAGTATCAGGATAACCTTTCACGACTGTTAGTATTCTTTTTATGTGATTCGAACAATGTATGGCAAAACTTCTATATTTATATGACCAATATGTGTTACAGAACACTGGATATGTCTCACTGGGATGTTCGGGGCATACTTTCATCGAAGAACAGATTTACGAAAGATGTTGATAATAACTATTACTATGGAAATTATGTTACGTATTTCGGAGAAACAATAAAAATCGACTTCACAATAAGATTCAGTTTTTACTAGCACAGTTAAAGAACAACCCCTCTTATACTTTTCAAAAAATTTTGTATGTCACCAACTTTCAATCTCATAGTTGAAACAATCCAACACATTTATCCGCATCAAAACATTAGTTCTGTAGGAAGGTACCTATTATAGTAACTATAATTTTAGCTATAGTCCATTCCAGCCAATTCCAAAGTACAAAGAAGCCCATCCCGAACTGCCATTATTTTTCGTAAAAATAAAATTCCAGAAATGCCATCCATATTCCAAGCAAATCAAAGAAATACGAAAACTCCTCAAATCACCTAACCTCTTAGAAACTTGCCTGATGACTGATTGATGAGTGCAACAATGTGATGTTCCAAAGAATGTCACGAGTAAAAGAAGTTCCAAAAATATTCAAGAGTGTTTTGTTTGGGAGTTTTAGAAGTTTCTATAGCTAAGTGGAAGACTATGTACGGAAGATAGATAAAACACAACCATGTTTCCTCTGGTTCAGTTAGAGATTTGAGAGAGATAAAAAATCTGTTGACATACAGAGCTATTACCCTAGCATTAGCTATTTTCAATTAAGCGGGAGTCCTGTTCAAAATAGAAAAGTTGAGCATCATGTCATTGGCATAAAAGTGAATAGGTGATGGAAGAAACAGACAAAGGTCACAAATGAAAGTAAAATAAAGGAAGGGGGAAAGAACAGAACCTTGAAAAATGTCACTATTGACATATTTAAAGGATACATCATGGTCATCTATACAACATCTTCTAAAGAGCAAAAGGGGAAATAAATTAGAGAAGTTACAGACAAATTAGATAGGCCTCCAAGGAGTCAAGTTTGGAAAACAAAACATTGAACCAGACTCAGTTGAAAGTTTTTGATACTTCCAACATCAAAGCAAACGATTACCCAAAATTCAAAGAGCAAAAAACCAAAACGGGTAAGAGAGAAAGAAAAGAGAACCAGTCGAGCGTTCCTAATGAAACCATACCATGGTTTATATATACCTAAATATATATATATATATATATATATATATATATATATATATATATATATATATATATATATATATATATATATATATATATATATATATATATATATATATATATATATATATATATATATATATATATATATATATATATGTGTGTGTGGGGTGTGTGTGTGTTAAATAGAATCTATCCCCTTTTTTATCTTAAACAAGAATTATGGTGGAAGGTGTCGACTGGAAGGATAATATACTCGATGATTTTCCACTGAGCTATTTTGGGTTGGGGGATAGGTCAGTGGTAAAGCATCGAGTATATTGTCCTCAGTCGCAACACGAGGTGGTTCAATCTCGGAGAAGACAGTAATTCTTTACATTCCCACTATATGTTCTTTGTTTAAGATCTAAATAATAAAACTGCGATATTTAACACCTACAAATTATAAAGAACGAGGGATAGAATTACTGTGGTAATTAAGTGATGTCGCCTTGAAGAGGGCTCGATTGCTTTAAACTGTTCTTGAACCCAACTTTTTTGGGTTGGGGATAGCTCAGCGGTAAAGCATAGATTATATTGTCCTCAGTCGCAACACGAGGTGGTCTAATCTCGGAGAACATTGTAGTACTTACATTCCCACTATATACTCTTTGCTTAAGATCTTAAAATAATAAAACTGCGATATTTAACACCTACAAATTATAAAGAACGAGGGATAGGACAGGCTGGACACCTGGTGATGTCGCCTTGAAGGGAGCTCTCGATTGCTTTAAAACTGTTCTTGAACCCAACTTTTTCGGGTCAAGGGATATGGCTCAGTGGTAAGGCATAGATTATATTGTCCTCAGTCGCAACATCGCGGTGTTCAATCCACGGAGAAGGCAGTACTTCTTTACCTTCCCACTATATATTCTTTGTTTTAGATATATATATATATATATATATATATATTATATATATATATATATATATATATATATATATATATATATATATATATATATATATATATATATATATATATATATATATATATATATATATATATATAAATATAATATATATATATATTTATATATATATATATATATATATATATATATATATATATATATATATATATATATATATATATATATATATATATATATATATATATATATATATATATATATATATATATATATATATTTATATATATATATATATATATATATATATATATATATATATATATATATATATATATATATATATATATATATATATATATATATATATATATATATATATATATATATATATATATATATATATATATAGGTCCTATTCTGTTTTACGACTCCGTCCGTTTTTTTTATTTTTTTTGTTTTTTAATATATTGCTACTATGTGATACTAACAATGAATTTCAGGGATGAACATCTTCCAAAAATTCGAAATATTTTTAAATATTTTTAAAAATCACATTTATGTTAAATATTTTTTCAAAATGTAATATCTCGAAAAAAAAAAGTAGGACACATACAGAAAAACGAATTACATATTTGGCATCAGCGTACAAAAGCCTATTAAAAATAAAACTAAAAATATATATATATATATTTTTTCAGAAATATCTCGAAAATATTAGACACTTAAAACCACTACATATTTGAATAAGCGTATAAAAGCTTTATGAGAAAAAGGTGTGCAAAATTATAAAAAAGCTTGAATAACAAAAAAAAAAAAAAAATTTAAGTTTTGCTGTTTGACATATGGGGGGACGTTTTCCATACCCTGTAGGGGAGGGGGCGGAGGAACCCCGGGCGACACACCCAACACCAAAGAGCGGGGACCCTCCCCGGAGGGGGGGAAAGAGTCCTACCCTGTCGTTCCCCTGAAGGCCGAGAGACCTCGACTCCTGCCATCTTTGGTGGTTTACCTTGCACTCTTTTAGTTAAACAAAAAAAAAAAAATTTTAAACTGACGGAGTCGTAAAACGTAACTGGTCCTATATATTTTTTAATCATGTCCGTTACCACTTAAATTGATTGTTAGGATCATATACTAGAAATATATTTAAAAAAAACAAAAAAAAAATAAAAACTGACGGAGTCGTAAAACAGATAAGGTCCTATATATATATATATATATATATATATATATATATATATATATATATATATATATATATATATATATATATATATATATATATATATATATATATATATATATATATATATATATATATATATATATATATATATATATATATATATATATATATATATATATAAATTGAGATCCGATCTCTCCAAAACTATTCACTGCGGTATTGGAGAAAATATTTAGAACACTAGACTGGGAATCAACGGGAATAAATGAGAATGGTAAATATCTGAGTCATCTTAGGTTAGCGGATGATATAGTATTGTTTACTTCAGATCCTCTGAAACTAAGAATCATGGTTGAAAATTTAAGCATATCGAGTGAAACAGTTGGACAAAAATTGAATATATCAAAAACTAAAGTAATGTTTAATAAGCTTGTAAATCCCAAGCCCATAAAAATCGAAATACAAAACTGGAAAAAGTGGAGGAATATGTGTATTTAAAACAAATGATATCCAATTGGGGAGCTAATAAATGAAATTAAAAGAAGAGTGAAACTTGGATGATTAGCAATGGAAAGATTAAGCCAAATTTTCAGGAGTAAAATGCCTCTATGTTTGAAAAGAAAAGTAAATAATGAGTGAGTTCTTCCTGTCGTAACATATGGAAGTGAAAACATGGAGACTAAATGTCAAATCAGTTTAAAAATTAAAGTGTACCCAGAAAAATATGAAGAGATACATGCTGGGAATATCAAGCGGGGGTAAAATATAGAATACTTAGATTAGAGAAATGACAAAGATCAAAGACATCATAACGACAGTTAAAGAAATAAAATAGTAAATGGGCGGGTCACGTAGCTAGACAACATGACAA
>JABUQX010019866.1:0-5000 GCA_015478945.1 Trachelipus rathkii
CTGAGATATTGTTATTATCATTTTTAACACAGACAAACAGCACGACACACACATACACATAACACACACACAATGTGCACACATTTATATTAACTCATTTCAATTATAAATAAAATTATTATCAAAGTTTCTTTAAAACTTCTTATTAATAAAATCAATCATTATCTTTGAACAAAGAATTTAATATTAACTGTTAATACTTTTTTGTTTATAATTTTATAACTTATCAAGTTTTAAAAATAATTTTTACTAAAATTCTTATGAAATTTTATTAAAAACATAATTTACGTACCTTAAAGCAATAAATCAGTAAAATCAGTAGGGCAAGCCCTAGGCACCGCCTCTACACACACGCTATGCCCGTTCTGTTTCTACTTGACTTAACTGCTTAAACATCATCTTAGCCATGTATAAGTATAAAAATAACAAAATAAGTTCTCTGCTAACATAACATGTATTTTATTAAAATCATCTAACTCATTACAGACTATTATTTAACTCATATATTTATTAACATTATTTTTTCTTTTTATATTTTACTTAATATTTTTAATTTATAATTTTTAAAATTGTTAAAAATGTAAGAAGAAAAAACCAAAGTGTCTGATATATAAACCTTTTATTTTACTACAATTGTACGAAATTTGATTATTAAAAAACATTAACATTACATAGTACCTTTAAAGCAGTAAATCAGTAATCAATAGAGGTGTTACCTAACCCCAAGAATTTAATGTTTTTGTTTTACTGTTTTACTGCTTTAACTCATATGTTTTACTGCTTTAACTCACATATTTATTAACATTACATACCTTAAAGCTGTAAATCAGTAAATCAATAGAGTGTTACATGAACGAACTAAGGGTGGTTAGTATGCTTTTGCTTTTAACTGTTTTGAATTTTGCTTTAACTCATATGTTTTACGGCTTTAACTCACATATATTTATTAACCTTACATACCTTAAAGCAGTAATCAGTAAAATCAGTAGAGGTGTTACATAGCAACAAAGGGGATAGTATGCTTTTGTTTTACTGCTTTACTTGCTTTAACTCATATGTTTTACTGTTTTTAACTCATGTTTACTGCTTTACCTCACATGTTTTAGCTGCTTTAACTCATGTTTTTACTGCTTTAACTTATGTTTTACTGCTTTAACACACATATGTTTAACTGCTTTAACTCATATATTTTATTAAATTAATATTTTATACTAGACATTTCATTTTTGTTTTAATCCTTTCTTTTTCTTATTATTTTTTTTTATTTTATTTTTATTAATTTATTTTTTTTTTACTATTATTATTTTATTTTATTATAATTTTAATTATTATACCTTAGTGTATTTTACTTCATGGTCTATTGTATTATCATTTAACACAGACCACAGTCACACACACACAACACAACACACACACACACATCACATACACACACACACACACCACACACACACCATTTATATTACTCATTCAATTAAATAGTAAATGAAATTCAAACTCTCTACCTTATATAGTAAAACATATCACTTATCTTGTACAAAGAATTTCATTATTAACTTGTTTTAATACTTTTTGTTTATAACTTTTATAACTAATTTTTTTATTAAAATATTTTTCTAAAATTTTATGAAATTCTTATTAAAAACATATATTTTTACGTACCTTAAAGCAATATCAGTAAATCAGTAAGGTCAGCCCTAGCACCCCTCTACACCACGTTATGCCACGTTTTGTTCTATTGACTTACTGCTTTACATCATCTTTAGCCATGTAATAAGTAAAAAAATAACAACAAAATAATTTCTTCTCTGCTAACATAACATGTATTTTTATTTAAAATCATTCTAGTTTTTATTTAAAAGATAACAATTAAATTCACTTACATTTAATATTATTCGCTCTCATGTTAATAAAAACTTTTCAAAGTTTTTTTAAATAATTTGGATTTTCTTTAATTATTATCTATGTACATTGACAATCCAACACGAGAAAACACAACAACCCGCACTCCTTAAAGATACGAAACTGACCTCTCTCTGTAAAATGTGTTGACCCAACATACTACTTTAAGCCCAAATTTAGGATAGCCTTTTTTGTACCGCGGGGCGATTGTATGGCCTAATACGCAGGTAAAATATATTTCAAACTGACCTCTTTCCGTAAAATGTGGGCAATAAATACGTTAGGCCTAAATTTAGGCCCAACGTAGGATAAACCTTTTTTGTATCCAGGCTGATTTAAGCCTAATACTGGGTCAAAAGGTAATTCCAGTATAGACAAGAATCGAGAATCAATGTTTATTATTTTATAAATATATTTCAAACTGAACATGTGGATCGGTAGATCCCCTTTGAGGCACGTAAGAAGGAACTGTTACCTTTCTTGTGAGTGACGGATATCCCTTTAATCTCTATATGAACTCGTATGTGATTGGTCGAGAATTATTTTATTCGCATTTTGGTTTTTAAGGTACATGAAAAAACATGTTTTTTCATATCCTGAGCAAGTTTCGTTTATTTAAACTCTTAACATACATGTAAATATTTATTTAAGAAAGTAAAATAAGGATAATAAAAACTTTACTATATAATTAGAAATTTAATAATCATTATCTTACAATGATTTATATATATATATATTATATATATATAATTTATATATTATATATATATGTTTTGGTATCTTTAAATATAATATATCTATTTATTTTATTTAAAGAAGTTTACAAATATTTATATATATATATATATATATATATATATATATATAAGGATAACATTAAATATATACAAGAGTGTTAAATATATTTACAATGGTTTATATATATATAAGGTTAACATTAAATATAACACTTCCACATACATTTTACACATGATGTTTACGCCTATTTTATATTAAAACTCTCTAAATCTTTACAAATATGCCAATCATTTATATCATTATCGATGATATAGTTTCGTATCTCAGTAATACCTTCAGTTAATCAATATGTAAAAAGTTTCCCGCTCTGAGATAAGTTAGTATATTTACATTCTTGGATCACATGCTAAATACTTTCCTTGCCGAGATTGTGTTTCCTAAGTAGATTAATGATTTTGTACGTCCTATAGAACTTAAGGAAGCGATCGCATGCTGCGCGTATTGATCATCGATCAGGGTTTTCTTAAATGCGTAGTATTCTTGGTATAACATGTAATGAATTACGGTTACGTAATTAGATAACATATATGTCTTCTTCATCTGCATTAACATTCGCCTACGTACCTCTAACATATATTTCAGCTGCGTTAGGCCTGAAATGTAGAATCCATATGATGTAGGTTCAAATAGGTTGTTTCATTATTTTCTCTCCGGCACAATCTAACTTCAAACTGCTTATGCTTTTGATGTTTATAAAATGCTAGAGTAAGTTGCTTGATCGCTGGTTTCTTCACACAGGCTAATAACTGTTTCGGTCCAGTTTAAAGCTGAGCTTGGTTTAAAGTATTCTGTAAGCCACTCGCTTCAGTGTTGATTTGACATATACAGAAGTAATTCATCTGGACTCATGAAAATACGTTTGGTATTATAACATGGTGACATGGGTTAGCACACTTGAAAAATTCAAAATCCATCGGGTTTTTCTTTTATATAGAACTGAAGACCTACTTCCATTCGGGTATTCTTGGCTTTCCTGAACAATGTCTTGTATGTAGGTATACCTGTTGCGTGAATCATGATATCCTTAGTGAAAATAAGAACACTTTATTTGACAAATCAGAGATCTTGTGCACAGTTAACAGCCAAAAACGAGTATGCTTTTAAAATGAGTTTGGTCTAAAACAATCCACTGCTCAAATATAATTTTTCATCCAAATCAGAGGTAAGGCTCAGGATATGAAAAAACATGTTTTTACATACCTTAAACCAAAAATTTATAAAATAATTATTTATAAAATAATAATAAAATAATTCTCGACCAATCACATACGAGGTCATATAGAGATAAGGATTACTCCGTCCACTCACAAGAAAGGTAAACATTTCCTTCTTACCTGCTCAAAGGATCTTACCGATCCAGCATGTTTCAGTTTGAAATATATTTATAAAATAATAATAACATTGATTCTCGATTCTTGTCTATACTGGAATTACCTTTTGACCCAGTATTAGGCTTAAATCAGCCCTGGATACAAAAAAAGGTTTATCCTAAATTTAGGCCTAAATTTAGGCCTAACGTAGTTATTGCACCACATTTTACGGAAAGAGGTCAGTTTGAAATATATTTTGACCTGGTATTAGGCCTAAATCGCCCCGGGGTACAAAAAGGCTTATCCTAAATTTAGGGCTAAAGTAGTTATTTCAACACATTTTACAGGAGAGGTTCAGTTTCGTATCTGTAAGGAGTGCGGGTTGGTGTTGTTTTCTCGTGTTGGATTGTCAATGTACATAGATAATAATAAAGAAAATCCAAATTATTTAAAAAACTTTGAAATATTTTTAGTTAACATGGAGCGAATAATATAAATGTAAGTGAATAATTGTTATTTTTAAATAAAAACCTAGAATGATTTTAATAAAATACATGATGTATAGCAGTAAGTCAATAGAACAAAACGTGGCATAGCGTGGTGTAGAGGGGTGCTAGGGGCTTGCCCTACTGATTTACTGATTTATTGCTTTAAGGTACGTAAAATATATGTTTTTAATAAAATTTCATAAAATTTTAGTAAAAATTATTTTAAAACTTGATAGTTATAAAATTTATAAACAAAAAGTATTAACAGTTAATAATAAATTCTTTGTTCAAAGATAATGATTGATTTATTATAGAAGTTTTAAGAAACTTTGAAATAATTTTAGTTATAATTGAATGAGTAATATAAATGTGTGTGTGTGTGTAGGTGTGTGTGTGTGTGTGTGTATGTGTGTGTGTGTCTGTGTTAAATGATAATAACAATAGACATGAAGTAAATAACACTAAGTATAATAATAAAAATAATAATAAAAATAAAATAATA
>JABUQX010019866.1:12500-35000 GCA_015478945.1 Trachelipus rathkii
GAAATCGTTTGCAGGGATACTCTTCGACGAGACGATACTCTTTTCATCAAACGAAAGTGCGCTACCCTCCTTGGTTCTCCTACTGTAAATCTTTCTGGCCTCTGCGCCAAAAAACATCTCCAACAACTTCTGTAAATCTAGCCTTTCCTCTCTTATTCGATCTGATGGTTCTGTTCCTTCTCCAACTGACAAGGCCAATCTGCTTCGGCCTCCTATTTTCCTCTAACTCAACCCTGGACGATTCTGGCATTCTCTTCCTCCTCCTTCTCTTCAGGTGTCCTATGCTTTGCCTGAGATTACATTTGATTGGGTGCATGGGTCCCTGAAATCTATGAACGTTAGGAAGGCGGGTGGCACGGATGCCTCCCCGAGTTTTTGAGGGAGTGTGCTCGTGCTGACCTCCTCTCGTTCAACTTTATTCTCTATGCCTCAATACTAGCATTTCCCTTAGTGTTGGAAGCGCGCATATGTCCCACGCTATTCCGAAAAAAGGAAGCCGCTCTGATCCTTCTAAGTATCGCCCTATATGCTTTCTAACTGTTATTCTATCTAAGATTTTTGAAACCTTCTCAACTCTCATTTCTTAGACATCTGGAATCTCATTCCTTCTTTCGATCGCCAGTACGGCTTTCGGCGCTCGAGGTCTACTGGTGATATACTTTCCTATCTAACAGAATTTTGGTTTTCACCCTCAGGCATCTACGGGGAAAGACTTGCGTGGTGGGCGCTTGGAACATTTCCATAAGCATTTTGATCCGGGTATGGCCGCGTCGCTCTCCAGCTCCTCCTTTGGATTTCCTCTTCTCTTGCTTACTTATGTTCTAGCTTTCTTTCAATCGCTCAATATCGCTGTTGTTGATGGGGCGACCTTCTCCTTCCTTTTCTGTCAATAGTGGTGGTTCTCAGGGTTCTGTCTTATCTCCTACTTTAATTCCTGCTTTTCATTAATGATCTTCTCGTCTGCAAATCTAACTCTATCCACTCATACTGCCGATGAACTCGACCCTTCATTCTTAACTCATTTCAATTCTTGCTCCTTCTTTTACTTCTAGAATTGCCTCTCGTCTTAATCTTTCCGATTCCATTCTCGCTGATCTGATAGAAATTTCCGGGTGGGGTCGTCGCAACCTTGTGAAATTTAATTCTTTTAAAAACCCACTTCTACAATCTCCCTCTCTAAAGACAACCTTCTCTTTTTCCTATCTCTTCGACGGGTTTCTCTCGTCTCTCCTGTACAATATAAACTCCTTGGCCTTAACATAAACAAAAAATGTTGGAACCTCACATCTACAATGGTTTGGCTAGGGCGGCCTTCAAGAACTGGGAGTTCTGTTTAGACTGCGAGAGCTGTTGTTCCTCTTTACGTTACTCCAGTTATCAAGGTCTCATCCCCCTTGTTGGAGTACTGCTCTCATATCTGGGGGGGCTCAGGTTTCACACTAGCCCCTGGCTTTTGATAGGGTTCGAGTCAAGGCTAAAAGACCTTATAACTGTCCCTGTAACTTTCTAGTTCACTTGACTCTATCTTTGCGGCGTGATGTTGGGTGCTTTATCCTTTTCTAATAGGTAACCCCGTAGCGGAGGTGCTCGAGGGGCCTTTTCCACTCGCGTGCGCCTCTTTAAAGACGCCTCGCAGCCAAGGGGTGCTGTGTCGGCACATGAGTTTTTGTGTTGATATTAGTAACTCAATTTCGCTGCGGTGCTTTCTTCTTTCCTGCCACCTCTGTTCTGTGGATTCTCTTCCATCTCCTGTGTTTCCTACTCAATTTAATCTCCCTACTTTAAAGCCCGCGTCTGTGGCTCATCTGCGTGATTTGCGTTAGTTGAAATTTTTGTTGAGTGTAACACCCCTCCTTGAATAGGGCTTTTGCCGTGAGCGGTGGTGATAACTGTAAAAAAAAAAAAGATATATTATTATATATATATATATATCTATATTAATATATATATATATATAATATATATATATATATATATATATATATATATATCTATATATATATATATATATATATATATATATATATATATAATATATATCGTCACTTAAAAAATATCTATAATATATTATATTATATTATACTAATATATATATCCATTATCTAATCTATAAGATTATATCATATATATATATAATTCTTTAATTTCTGGCTATATCTATCTATATATAATATATATATATATATATATATATATATATATATATATATATATATATAACCGGGCGTTTTCTCACTGCCATGGAGGCGTATATTTCATATTCTTTTTTTTCAACTAAAATAAACAAACCCTTACTTAACTCTGCTTATTTTCTTCCTATTCGTTACAGGGACTGTGCCTTCAGGATCTACGGTCGTCTCCAAATCCCAGAAACTCCATGCAACTGTATATTTCCATCCCGAGAATTGTGGTAGTAGTAGTAGTGTAGTAGTTAGTAGTAGTAGTAGTAGTGAAGTAATAGTAGTAGTAGTAGTAATGTAGTAGTAGTAATAGTAGTAGTAGTAGTAGTAGTAGTAGTAGTAGTAGTAGTAGTATAGTAGTAGTAGTAGTAGTAGTAGTGTAGTCTGTGCTAGGTGACACTAAAAACTCTTTTCTCCTCAGAAAATGTAACGATTCTTTTGGTTCATTTTTCTCATATAAAATTCTGTATTTAAAAAAAAAAAAAAAAAAAAAAAAAATCACCTCTATCTTTGCTTCCTCCTCTTTCCATCCTCTAGTATCTTCCGATGGCAGAACCGGCGTCTTACCTCTGATATAGACGAACTCATCGGTCAGACTTTTGACTCTAGCTCTATTCTTGACGATTACGGAGCTATTCCTCCTTCTCTATTTCCCTTCAACTTATTTATACATGACATCGTAAATTCTTCTAAATATATAATCTTTGCTCCCTGTGAGATTATCTCTAACACATTTCATTAATGACTTTCTCTCTATCACTTCTTCTCCAATTAAATCCTTCCAATTTGATAGTCAACCCTCAGCAGCTATTATTGCATGCCAGGACGATAGGTTTGGCCCAGCTGACGGTTGGTCTTTCTCGTATCTCTAATTGCGGTAATGAATACATGGTAGTTTTCAATGTCTCAAAAACACAATTCCTTCATTTATCTACTCGACATAAATTTCCGCACAACTAAAATATCTTCTTCGTTACCTTTTCTAGTGATCTTAATGATAGGATTACATAAAATTTCTTTCTAAACAAGTTTCAATGTTATGAAATGTTGCGCTTCATTACCACCTCAGTTGCTTCTTCTGTAGAGGGGTGTTGTTCATTCTTGTATGGAGTATGCATCACACATCTATGGTGATTCCACATATTTTGTTCTCCTTGATAAGATTCAGTTTACGGATTATCGACTTTTTAACTCTCCCTACTCTCACTCATTCTCTCCAATCTCCTACTCTCACTAACTCTCTCCAACATCCTACTCTCACTAACTCTTTCCAATCTCCTACTCTCACTCACTCTCACCAATCTCTTACTCTCACTAACTCTTTCCAATCTCCTACTCTCACTCACTCTCACCAATCTCTTACTCTCACTAACTCTCTCCAATCTCCTACTCTCATAACTGTTCTCTCCAAATTCTTCTTTCTTGCCATCGAATGGTCGCATCACTCTCCTTTACAATCGCTACTAATTAGGGAAGTACATTTCTGAACTCTCCAGTCGAGTACCTCCTCCTTTAAAGAAAGCTTATATGATTATGAATCCTCTTTACATACAATCTCATCCTTTCTCTCTTCAACTCTTTGTCCCCAGACTTAACCGCTAAGCTCAATCTTTCAAGTACTCTCTCTCTCTCTCTCTCTCTCTCTCTCTCTCTCTCTCTCTCTCTCTCTCTCTCTCTCTCTCTCTCTCTCTCTCTCTCTCTCTCTCTCTCTCTCTGTACAGTATATTAAACATTAAAATATCGCGTGCAGACAAAAAATTTGGGTTGCTAAAAAGAATTGTCACAATTACATATAAATAAAAAGAAATATCTTGTAGAATATAATTAAATGTTCAGATTTCACATACATAAGTATGAAGTTTAAGTTTGTCCATTTTGTCACGGATTTTGTATTCTTGCAAGCATTTATAAAGTAGTCCTGTTAGCACAATGTTATTCTTGTCATCAAAATTGCTTCCTATGTCGATTTACCTTTCATTTTCACCTGATGACTTTTCTCCTTACATTGGTTTTATGGCATGCATTGCTTCGGTAGCAGTTACAGAACGCTATTTTATCAATTTAATTTATATTTTCATAAGTTAGAAAGTGTCAAAATTCTCATTCTTTTCTGCAAAAAATTCTTCTACTCTTACGATTAATTCCCTATTTTTACTTTTATTCTCATTTTTTTCTTTTATTATTGTATATTCTTCTACCTCGATTTATTATTTTCATTATTATATTTGTTAGACTTCTTCTCTAAGGCATTAGTTTATAACTTCTTTTAGTTTAATGTATTCTTTTTTATATTTAAGGTTTCCATCGTTATATTATATATATATATATATATATATATATATAATAAAGAAATAGTATATATATATATATATTTTTATAAATATTTAATAGATTAAAATTTTAATTTATTATATTTTATTTATTTAATATATATATATATATTTTTATATTATATATATATATATAATATTATATATATATTATATATATATATATAAGGACAAAGTTACTTTAACGGCCACACGGAACGGGAAGTCGGATAAAAAAATTTTTTTTCGCAGGTGCCTCTATGATACATAGATGTTCTAGGGGCGAAATGAATTTTTCCCTATGTTCTAGGGGTGAAATGAGATTAGGTTAGGCTAGGCTAGGTTAGGTTGGTTATGTTGTTAGGTGTAGGTTAGGTAGGTAGGTTAGGTTTATGTTGTTAGGTTAGGTTAGTTAGGTTAGGTTATTGGTTAGGTTAGGTTAGGTTTAGTTATTTAGGTTAGTTAGGTCAGGCAGTTACTCCTAAGAAAAAAATCTCAGTTTCGTATATAAAAAAGGTTTAGTTACCCATAAAAAATCCTTTTCTTTTACGTTTGACCACTCAACACATTAACTTTCAAAACATTTTATTCACTTAAGAATGTCGTGCAGCAGACTAGATCCCAAAACAAGCAATAAAATTTTTTTTATTTCTTTAAATAGTTTTCATTTCGCTCCTAAAAATGTTTAATTCAATTAAACTAGTTTTATATACAGTACATTTACTAGTTTATAGTATTACTGTGTGGCCGTTAAGTAACTTTTACAAATATATATATATATATATATATATTATATATATATATTATAATATACTATAATTATATATATATATATATATATATAATAATATATAATATATATATATAGTATATGTATGTTTTTTAATATATATATATATATATATATTATATATATATATATATATATATATATATATATATATATATAGTATATATATATATATATATAATATATATATGAACAACTGGAGGAAGAATAGGGCAGCGTGAGAAAATTTAGAAGTAAGAACACATATGTAGTCCTCAGTTGCTATCCCAATAAATTTGATAAAGACGAGAAGAATTAAACTGCAGATTTAGACGGAAAAAACTAAGAGGAAAGAATGTATTGGTATGGGTAGTGGGATAGATAATTTTTTTCTAGGTGAAAGGGATGGAGTTATATTTGTCTAATCCTATTATAAAATATAATGCCCGTTGTGGAGTGAGTGGCCTTCTGAGGGAATTGAAAAAAATTTATTAGAGTTCCTAATAGGAAGAATGAGAATTGGAGGAGCAGGCTGAAAGGGTTGGAGGAGCAGGTTGAAAGGGAGCAGGAGCATTCCAGAAGGAGTAAGACGCATGCTACGATTGTGCATTCCCATGTAATTGATTCAAGAATATATATATATATATAGTATTACTTATAATATATATATATATAATATATATATTATTACGTAAATTTTAGAAATAGCTGTCAAGATATCTATCCTTGATTATTGTCATATTTCTTATATCTATATTATAAGAAATTTCTAAGCATCAAGGTTTAAGTGAATGTTTATTATGTTAGAAAGCGTAGAAGAAAAAGTGTACAATAAATATGCAATGAAGTTAATGTGTTGGGAAAAATAAAAAACATTTTACGAGAACAGTAGAATGTGTGTGTGTGTGATTGAGATGGAAAATGAAAAAATATTTGTTTAGAGTATGGATAGGTCCTATACAGGAATGCATAATGTTTCCGTGAGTGTTCATTGTTTTGAGGGAGAGGACTGGAAAAGTAGTACTATTTACGCTAAGTGGTATATAAAAGAACAAAGAGTACATTTGCTACTATACTGATTGATAACTCAAAGGAAAAACTACAAAAACTGGTAGTTGAGATCTAATGTGTTTGCTGCATTAAAGAGTTGAAAATCAAGCATGAAAAGAGAAAGGTGTTTTGATTGAGAATTAACAAGAAGACAAGAACAAAATTTGTGTAAGGAACAGCTCATTTGGTATTTCTGAATGGAGGAAGCAGAATGGGGAATGAATGTGGAAATGAGGCACAAAATTGCAGAAGTGAGGCTGATAGAAGAATGAAAATGAAGAAAATTATACCGAGAAACTAGAAGGAAAAACTATTTGATAGAATTTGTGTTAATACTTTTATAATGATCGAAGAATATGTGTTAATACTTTTATAATGATGAAGAATATGTGTTAATACTTTTATAATGATTGAAGAATATGTGTTAAAACGTTTATAATGATTGAAGACTAAACTTGTTCCTTTTCTGGAATAATGTTTTTTTGTTTTTCAATTTTGAGGTTTTAAGAATTAAGAGTTTTAGAGATATTCGTCTAAAAGGAAAGGGCAGGGGTCAAGAGTAGGATTTGACAACACCAGCGATGACGTGTGGTGCTGTGGAGTATGGCGGTATCTACTTCTAAAATGACTGGAGATGCGGGGCTGAAAATTTCGGTGCTCGTCCAACAGGTGTCAGAAGTGCAAATGTTAGGAAAATATGGAGAGGTTTTTATGAATGGAAAAAGGTAGAAAAAGTAAACGATTTATTAACATCTGGAAATCTTATTTTGGTGGAGGGAAAAAGAATGGGGAAATTGAAGGAATAGATCAGTGTTGGCCGACGCACCGGGTGCGATGCAGTTAGTGATGCAGTTCGGTGCGGAGCGTGTTACGCATTGAAACAAAGAGGTGCGGTGCGGTGCGGTGCGGTGCGGTGCGGTGCGGTTGGGGTCGAAAACCTCTTTTTGGTGTTTTGCGGTGTGTGGTGAACTCACTTAGGTGAGATGCAGTGAGAATAATTGCGGTGCTCATTCAACCTAGAATAGATGGAAAAAGCAATGGCCGAGATGATCCAAGGAAAACTATAGGAGTAGCGGAGACAGATTTCTGAAGTAATAAAGTAACAGGCAAATTATATGTATATAATATATATATATATATATATATATAATATATAATATAATATATATATATATAATATATAATATATATATATATATATATATATATATATATAGTATATATATATTACTATATACTATACTATATATATATATTATATATATATATATATTATATATATATATATAATTAAGAGCATATTTCTTCCAAAGGTTTTTAATGGTGACAGAGCTTTAATAGCAGGTGTAACATTTGATATACAAAAGTGAAGTGAAAACAAACACAAGATTATAATAAACAAAAAATTTACAAAAAATAATAATAAAAATATAAACTGAATAAAAAATATAAAATAAAATAGAAAACAATAAAAAAAATAAAATAAATGATAAAAATATTGTTGAATAAATAAAATAAGGAATATACGTAAGTGATGAAATCATGAAAGTAGAATTAAAAAAAAATAATATATAATCTGATTTATATATTATATAATATATATTTATATAGTTATATAATATATATATATATTATATATATATATATATATATATATATATATATATGATATTACCAAAATATAATATATATAGTATATATATATATATATATAATATATATATATATCAGAAGAGAAGAGAGAGAGAGGAGAGAGAAGAGAAGAGAAGAGTGAGAGAGAGAGAAGAGAGAGAGAGAGAAGAAAGAGAGAAATATGAGAATAGAGAGAGAATAAACAAGAGAGAGAGAAAGAGAACGAGAAGGAAAATTAGGGACTATCGACAGCCAAATTGGCAGATGTAAGATTTGTCTCTAAATCTGGTACTTTTTAGCATTTTTTGGTGTTTTTAGCTTTTTCCGCCACTTTCACAGGGCACGGTTACCCGCATTTGACCAAGCCATGTCGGCAGCTGACTTGGTTAATACCCCCAACTCCGGAGGATTTTGGCTCTTTTTTTTCAGCGGTAGCACTGCACGTCAATCACGATGGAGAGTCTTTAAGGTCGAGTTTGAGGGCCCATTCAACCGCATCTGACCAAGTCATGTCAGCAGATGACTTGGTCATAAATATATATAATCCAGGTTGAAGAACGAAAAGGAGCCTGAGTTGACTCATGTGCAGGAACACTGAGCCGGAGAAGGAACCAGAAGAAAAAAATGAAGAAATGCATGAAGTGCATAAGTGAAGATGATGGAGGAAGGATGCAGGAAGAATAAGAAGTCTCATGTGCCGGAGCACTGAGGCATTGGAAGATCTGGTTCCGTAGCCTGTGCTGTGCTGAATTAGCATTCATTCACTTAAACACATTATTGACGTCAATGTATTTGTTTACGAACCCGTATAACTTGATTTTGATTGTTTCAAGCTTCTACGGGCAACCTGAGCTCCCCCAAGAGTACGTCTCAGAAGAAATTGAAGAAATAAAGACAAAAGCACAGAGTACATAAGAGAAGAAGACGAAAAAGAGATGACGATGGATGATTCCAGAGGAATCAGAAATGGTAAGGTCCCCACATGAGATGGGGACCGAACTCCAAAATGGGTTTAGTTTTAAAGTCAAATTTTATTTATAAATTCAGCTATTAATTACATTGATGATCAATATAGCAACCAAATGTCGCACAAACTATGAAACTTATCACAACGAGCTTGTTAATTATACGGCTACTCTCTAACTATCTGTCATTCTGCACACCTTTCATAATACATTGCCTAGCTTAGTCGTTCCATACCTAACCGGACTAAGCTCATCAACCTAACTTCATATAACTTATTAATTACGGCATCTCTCTCTCTCTCTCTCTCTCTCTCTCTCTCTCTCTCTCTCTCTCTCTCTTCTCTCTCTCTCTCTCTCCTCTCTCTCTCTCTCTCAGCACATTGTCTTACCTGACGCAACTAAATTTTCTAAATTCTCTAGCACATCTACACTAACATCATCTGATGCTACTTACATGAACGGGCTTCTTACTGTGCACATGACTGTTTCGACTCTAACATGTGCAGACCTTCATTTCTACAAGTAACTCGGTTTACATATTATCTTAACACACACACACAACTTATTAATTTCAGCGTCCATTCTATTTCATAATATCTGTTTTACACTAAACATCCTCACTCACTAGAATTTATATCACAACTAATCTTTCCAACAATTGGACCCTTATCACTGTGCGTCATAATGAATGACGTCACTGCATTTCAAGATGCTGATTACTCCCAATCACAGGGGTTACGGATGGCGAATATAATCTGATAAAGAGATATATGTACAAAATTCGTGATTTTAGTTTTTTTACTATGTGTCAGTGTATAAAGACGGCTTTCAATGGCTGATGATAGGTTAGTGTTACTGTATATGTTTCTTGTTAACTGATAACTTTGTTTATTCTTTCCCATCGCTCTCGTATATATATATATATTTTTTTATTTTATATATATATATATATTTATATATATATATATATATATATATATATATATATATATATATATATATATATATATATATATAATATATATATATATATATATATGTTATATATATATATAACAAATATATCTTATCCATAGATATATATATATATATATATAATATATATATATATATATATATATATATTATATAATATATAAATATATATAATAATATATATATATATATATATATAGTATATATATATATATATATATATATATATATATATATATATATATATATATATATATATATAATATATATATAATATAGATAAATATATATCTATATATATATATATATATATATATATATATATATATATATATATTTTTAAAAATTTCTTCACAAAAACAATCTCTCCCACTCTATTAAATTACAAAACGGCGTCACACAGGGCGCCATTCTCTCTCCATTCCTCTTCAATCTTTTCACAGCAGACCTGTCCATCCCTACCCACCAATCCACCAAACTTATCACATACGCAGATGATATCAGCCTCATTTCCCAACATCCAGACGTAAATATAGCCACTCTTCACACCCAAGAATACTTACAACAATTAGAAACTTGGTTACTCTCCAATAGAATGACCGCCTCCCCCCTCAAATCCTCCATCACCCTCCTAACCACTGACCGCCACCAATCTTCACTCCATCCAATAGTTTTCCTGAACAACAATCCCCTCCCCCTAAACAAAACCCCAAAAATATTAGGACTTACCTATGACACACACATGACGTTCTCCCCCCACATCGACCAAATCACCTCATCAACTCAACGGAAACTAAACACCCTCCGAACCCTTTCCCAACACAACTTCAGTGACAGGAAACACACCCTCACCACCACTTATAAAACAACTTCCTTAGAACAAATATTAAACTATGGCTTCCCCCGCCATGGTTCCCTGGACTTCAGAATCTAACTCAACAAAAAATACAAATCACACAAAACACCGCCCTTAGAATTATCCACTGGATGCACTAAAACCACCCCATCCAACATTTACATGACGAGACTACATCCTTCCTATCTTCACCCACCTGGAGATGGTGGGGACTCAATTTTACCAGGAAAACCTTAAATCCAACCTACCATTCGCAAATATTCTACCAACCCCTCCGACAGACCAAATCCCCACCCTCCTCTCCAGCTAAATTCTATAATGACATTCTACAAACATATTCCCCCTCCTTCTCCCAATAAAGTCATGGCTCACTCATATCCATACACAACTAACTAACACGTACCTACAAAACCGCCCAATTAAACAATTTCCAAAACTCCCCCTCCCCAAAAATTTCCCCTATAGAAGAAACACTGTCCAGAAAGAGGCCAAATTGACCTCGCCGGAGCAGAATCAGGTCACCACCCAAAACTCTTACATTATAAATTAGATTCAAACTAGGACAATGTTTAACTTCCCCCACCTGCACCAGATGTCACATTTCCCAAGACACAATGGAGCACCTCCTTCCTGGGGTGCTGCCGCTCTCGGACGCCACCCGTGCCGCCTTCTCCATATCTTCCCTTCTCGACTTGTGGAACCGCCCAAGAGCGGTGGCCGGCTTCCTGGAGAGTTGTGGCCCTTCCAATGAGGTGGGCCAGGGGCAGAAGTATAGTGTTATATATAATATTAAATATATATATATATATATATATATATATATATTTATATATATATATTTATATATATAATATATATATATATAAGATAATATATTAATATATATATTAATATATATATATATATATATATATATATAATATAATATACATATATAATATTTACTTTTGTTGTAATCGTTGTTTGTTGTTATTTGTTATTTACACAAACACACATACGCATACACACATTAGTTGTAGAGACACTTTACTTAATATATTATCTAACCAAACTTTACGCCAACTTACTGATAACATAACTGTTGTTTCTATAACTGCTTGCATCTATCTTGTTTTCTAAACGTCTTAAGCCAACATTTATATTTTCACATTTAAAATTTAAATCTCATTTTCTTTTGTATTTTCTTTTAAGTTTTTTTTATTTTTCTTTACACATATATTTAGTTTATAGTTTTTTTATTTATTTTGTTTGTTAAGTTTTTATCATTTTATAAGTTTTATTTTTACATTTATATTTGTTTAAAGTTTTATTTATTTATTTTATGTTACATTTTGTTTAGTTTTTTTTTTTTATTTCATATGTTTTATTTTGTTTGTTAAGTTTTTATTATTTTGTAAGCTTTACTTTATAAATTTTATTTTATGTTAAGATTTTATTATTTTTTTTTTTATTTTACATTTATATTTTGTTCAAAGTTTTTTTTTTATTTTAGAACTTTTTATTTATAAAAATTTTATTTATTTTAAAAAAATTACTTTAAATTTTTTTATTTTTAAAATGTTATTTTCATAAAAATTTTTTTTTTTTAAACATTTTGACAATACTAATTTTTTTAATTTTTTATTAAAAATATGTACTTTATTGACCCAAAGAACGGCCCCAGACGCAGCTAAAACAGTGGCGCAAAACCACCCATACCCTCCTCTCCTATTCACCATGAATCCATGTCCGCGTATTTGCCGTTATGCTTGCGTCATAATTTGATCATGTGTTATGCATAAACATAACATAAAATTGGTGTGAAGTAACATTATATAAAATAAATTTCTTTGCATGAACATAACATATATTTATGAAACACATTTTTATTTTTCTATAAATCTTGTATTTGCTTTTGTATTCTTATATTAAAAATAAACTTCCCATATATCAATAAATTAAAAAAACGGCTAAATCATTTACCCTTTTCCCATTCGTGATCAATGATTAAGATAAGGTCATTATTTAATGTTTATTTGTTAAAACATAGCATACTATATATATATTATATATATATATATATAGATATATATTATATATATTTATATTATATATATATATATATATATTAATATATATACATTATATTATATATATATTTATTAGTATATATATATATATATATATATATACTATATATTATATATTATATATCTAGTATATATATATATATATATATAATAGAAATATCTGAGAGATGAGATTATGTAAGAAGAAAGTCTATATTTATATATTAAAAGATCATTTATAAATATTAATATATATATTATATAATATATATATATAATATATATATATATATAATTATTATACTAGTATATATATATATTATAATATACTATATATATATTTATCTATATATTATATATAAATATATATATAAAGTGGGCAAAAGCTAAGGCAATTACATAAATGGACATGTATATATATATATATTATATATATATATATATATATATATATATATAAATTTAACAAAACATATATATATATATATATATCTATATTACATATATATAATATATAATATCATATTTTATTAATAATATTTAAATTATAATAATTAGAATATATTTATAATTATATACTATATAATATACTGTGGTTAAAACTTTTCCGTAAATTTTCAACTTTTAATCAAGACAGAATAAAATAGTAATAAATATTTGAATGATTATACATAACATAAAATTTATTATTAATCCGCGGTGCTCATTATCTATTAATATCTATATTCCTAATACACGCCCCCATGATTTTCAAATCATCATACTATTTTCCTCAAATCCTTTATATGCCTCGGGATTCCCCCTACATCTATATTAAATTTAGAATTTATTCTTGTTACCTTTCCTTTCATCCATCTCGTTGTACACTTATTTTGCAAAGGTCTTACCCACACCTCCTCTCCAATTTTGAACCTTGAATCGCTTCTACCAGAATCCACAGACTTCATTTTTTCAAGTGGATGCCCCCATCTATATTTGAAAATAGACCTATGAGGGACGCTCTTATCTTCTAATCCATTCTTTGGCGACATATTGTACCAAAACGTTGCCTCCTCCGGGGTAATTCCCCCCCTTTCTGCCATTCTCTTGATTGTCCTGTGATTTCTCTCTACTATTGCATTGCCACTTGCTCTGTTTGCTGCTCTAAAGACCCGTTCAATATTCCATTTTTTACACAACCTCTCTACATCAGTTGATCTGAACGCCGTACCGTTATCCATCATAAGTTGTTTCATTGGCCCCCTTTCCACAAGCACTTCCTCCAACTTCCTAATGATTTCTCTTGCCGTCTCATTATTCAAAACTTTCCAAATTGCTAATCTGCTCGGTCCGCAATCAACAATTGACAGGTAGTGCTTCCCTTTGTAATGCGTGACATCGATCGCCACCCTCCACCAATTCCTGCTTACTCCTAATTCCCCTTTCCCGAACCTTACTGGCGCAGGATCTATTGATTGGCACGCTTTGCAATCCTTCACGCATTTCTCCACCACTTTCCTCGTGGCTTCCGGTACAACCATCTTCGTCAGATACAAGGTTCTATTCACCCCAAAATGATGTTTTTCGTGCAAATCCTTAACTTCCTTTTCGATATTCGCGACGGCAGCAATTTCCTCTTCCCTCTGCTCTCCTTCTTCGAAAATTCCCATCCAAGATTTCCTGACTCTGGTTAAACTATCAGCTTTATTCATCTCTGATCTTACAAACTTTACACTCACTGATAACCCGAACTCTATTATCAGCTGACTTAGAACCCCCAATCTTCTCTTGATTAGCATTTCTGCTGAGCCTCTTGTTTTCACTCTTCTTTCCATTGTAATTGCTGAACCTAACCAATTGACTACCGTCATCGAATCTGTTTTAATTTCCAGTTCTTTCAGACCCCACTTTAATGCCAAATTCACTCCTCGAATAACCGCTTCTAATTCTGCAACGTTAATATGACCCACGTCGTTCTTCTTTCTGATCCACGATCCGTCTTCAACAATCTTTCCCCCAATTTCCAACGCCGCCCCTATGGCCAGATTGCTTGCATCACACCATACTACTCCCTTATCTTCATCCGAAACCCTCCAAAAACCTTTTACTGGGTCTCTTTCCTTCACTTCCTCTAACATTTCCTTTAATACTCGAATGACCTTATCATCGACCAAATCATTCCAACTCTTTCCTTCCACATGTCTTTTCAAATAGCTTGTGGCTACCCTTAGCCAACCTACAACCGGGTAGTGTCCCACCAATTTACCACAAATTGAAAATACTTCTCTTCTTGAAAGATTCCCTTCCTTTAGGTCTGGTAATTCACCACCTCTTCTAAACTCTAATTTCCCTTCTTTATTTTTTATTATTTTCAATCCTAACACTCTGTTATCCACAAGACCTTCTACTGGTTTCGTCACCAATCCATAGCTTGCTAAATATAAGACTACATCTTCCGCTCCTACGATGTCTTCATTCACAATTATGTCATCGATGTAATGGCTGGTCGCTTCTCTTATTCTTTCATCCTGTGCCAAAACCTCTCTCAAAATTCTCATCATTATCCTTGGAGCGCAATTTATTCCGAAACCCAATCTAGTTAAGTAATACATCTCTCCTTTAAACTTCACCACCTGATATTTCCAAAGACTTTTATCTACCCTCAACTGCAAGTACGCCGCTTTCAAATCCACCAGCTTAATTTTGCCTTTTTTTCTCCTCCAAACCCTCAGAGTTTCATCACATGCAACTATCTCATCTCCAGTATGGCATTCTATGTGATCGTTTAACTTCCTGAAGTCCAACACTGGCCTTATTTTTCCTTTAGACTCTTGGTTCACTGCCATCATTGGAATCACATTCTTTCCCTCCTTCTCACCCTGTTCCACTTTCTTTAAAATACCTTCTGAAATCCATCTCTCGACTTCAGTATTAAACTTCTCTTTTATATCTCCCTTCATTGTTCCCTCATAACACTCCACAGAGTTCCTCCAATCCGGACTCCTGCCTTCTTTCCATTTCCACCGCACTTCCCAATAATTCCCATCAAAATACGCATCAAAGTCCCTATCTTCTATTTTCAAAGTTTTCTTCCCTTTTACCGCCGCAACCCGAATATCCTTCCGCTCCTCCTTCTCAATACCAAATCTTACTCCATCTCTCTTCAATTCGACGCCCCCAAGTTGGAATATAATATCTAGTCCTAAGATCATATCCACACCATTTATTAGTTTTTCGTGCAAATCCTTAACTTCCTTTTCTATATTCGCGACGGCAGCAATTTCCTCTTCCCCTTATCTCTACCTTTACTTTTCCCCTTTTCACGGATATTTTTCTTCCATCGAAAGCGGTGACTCGACTTATTCCTTCTATTTCATTGCAACAATCTTCCTTCACCACAGAAAGAGAACATCCCGAATCCACTAGGGCCTTTCCCCTTCTTCCATTTAATAATATTCTTATAATAAATAATTCTTCGGAATTCCCTCTCAATGCTCCGACGAGTCCGCCTCCGAAGCAGCGAGCCCGCCGTTCTCGTTTCCCATCTCCTCACATTCTATTGCAAAATGACCTTTTTTGCCACAATTCCAGCATTGAAATTTTCTTTTACAATGTTTCCTCAAATGTGGCCCTCCGCATGAGAAACATTTAATCGAAGCTCTTGAATATTTTTGAAAGATTCTTGCTCCTCCTTCGCCTTTAGCCGCGGCAATAAAAGTCTCATTTTCTAGTGTTAGCAACGCTCGCGCCTTTGATAATATTTTCCCAAATTCCATATCTTCTATTTCAGGCATTGCTCGTAACTCTTTTCCGACTGACGTTGGCATCCCATAAACAAATGCTCTTCGTAGCACCATTTCATCCTTTATTTTGGCTATTGAGGCTAACCTCCTCAGCTCGGTTACAAATACATCGACCGGCTCTCCTTCCCATTTTTTATTGCAAAGCTCACCATACGCGCTAAATGCATTCATGCCAAAGGCCTCCCTCAAACGAGCCTTGATGCTGTTCGAAATTTTCTGATCTCCCTCGTCCATTTGAAGAAAAAACAGCCAGAGCATTCCCTTCTAAAAATAGCGTAATGAACGCTGCTTCGTCCTTCACATTGTTGATCCTTGCTACCATGGACACCTTTGTTAACCAAGCCTCTACATCTTCGCTACCATCATAAGACTTCACCATTTCAGAGAGCTTTATCCCTTTTGATCTGTCCATTCTTTTTATTCTTCTGGCCCGGATAGCTTGTAGTTAAAACACGTCCGCAAAGTTTCAAGCTTTAATCAAGACAAATATAAATTATATAAATATTGAATGACTATACATAACATAAAAATTTATTATTAATCCGCGGTGCTCATTATCTATTAATACAATATTTCTAATACAATATATATATATATATATATATATATATATATATATATATATATATATATATATATATATATATATATATATATATAAGCTATTTTATTATTGTCATCATTCTTCAGTAAGTCCTATTTTAAAAGACAAATAAGACTACTGTTTATCTCTAGTATAGTGGTTAAACGTTGGCTAGGCATTCATGATACCCAGGATTGATAATCCGTTTGGAGAGTTTATATTTTCAATTATTTCACAACCAGAGGTCGTAAAAAGCTGATTTAAAAGCCAATCTGGAGTAACTGACCGTGAAGAATCTATTGCAATCATTAGAACTGACCGTGAAAAATCGATTGCAATCATTAGAAACGATCTCCCGACCATTTGCGTTGCCAAGCCTCTGAGTTCACGTTCAAAACCACCAAACCTCGAACACGAACCGTCGGCTTGGAAACGCGTCGTCGCCCTTAAAAACGTTCATCATTGAGCTAAAAGAGCCAAACTCCTGCTGAATTGAGGGTCTTGATCCAAGTCAGCTGCTGACATGACTTGACCAGATGCGGTCAATCGGGACCTCGAAATGCGTCGCCGACCCCGGCCTTGGAGACGTTCCGTCGTGATTGACGTGCAGTGCTAAAGCTAAAAAGAAGAGCCAAATTCCTCCTGAGTTGAGAGAATTAATCAAGTCAGCTGCTGACATGACTTGGTCAAATGCGGGCGACGGTACCCTGTGGAAAGATCGCCGAAAAAAATGCTAGAAAGCGAAAAAAGTGCCAGATTTAGCGAACTAGGTGGCCGGATTTAGCGATAAGCCTGGCATCTATCATTTTGGTTGTCGATAGTTCCACTTTTACTACTATATATATATATATATATATATATATATATATATATATATATATATATATATATATATATATATATATATATATATATATATATAATTTATATATATATATATATATATATATATATTATTTTAGTTTTACAGATGTCACCACCGCTCACTGGCAGAGCCCTAATCAAGGAAGGAGTGTTATTATTAACATTATCATTATTACTACCACCACATTACCACCATTACCACCATTAATTATTATTATTCACTAGGCCTATCTAATATAATTATTATCACTGTCAATGGTTTACCTCTTCTGGTCAACACAAAATAAACTTACTTTAATTATCTACCTCGTATCGGTATTTTCTCAGATAGTATCTCTTCCTCGTCAAAATAATATATCGTGTTGATCGTTGATTCCCTCATCAATGTTCGATTCTTGATCGATTCTTGATCGATTCTTGAATTTAACAACATAACTCAAATTCTTTGTCAATATTTCTCTTGTGTTGTTATTCTGTGAATGGGTTTTCTTAATCATTAATACAGATTTGATCAACAATTTTATTCGTTTTCTTTTAGCAAGGGTCAGGTTTGTCAACAACCATTATTTCTATAGTTTCCATGTTATTTTAATGAAAGGTTCGTCCATTATTCTCTAGTTACCACGGGTTGAGTAGATCGTTTGTTGTGCCATTGAAAAGAAGCAGAATCGGAAAGACGTCACGACTATAGAGTTTACCCTAGGGCCTAGACTAGAAATAAATAGGAAATAATATATATATATATATACTATATATATATATATATATATATATATATATATATATACTCTCTTTCTCATATATATATATATATGTATATATATATATATCTCTGCTATATATATATATATATATATATATATAATAAAACAAAATTAATTAAATAATATAATTGAAAATATGCACATATATTGAATAAAAAAATAAATATCTTAGTATTGAAATCATTATGAAGCACTTTCTCAGGTTCCAGAACCCCACCCCAAGAATATAGCTACTTTCACAGCAGTTCATTCATGGGGGATTTTTAAATTTTCTCAAAAATCCCCCTTCAAGAATGAAGCTCAGAGTGGAGGAGGAAGAAACGGTAATAAATCAAACGCTTCCAAACCCTGACTAGGCATTAGTAACCGATAAACATTAAATCATCGACGTCTTCGTATAACTCACCTTTAATTTACTCAACTCAGTCACGTTATGAACGAGCGGTTAATGGCTACCAAAACCTCTTATTAGAAACTAAATAAATTTCCTTATTCTTATAATGTCACTTTTTCTTCTTCTGGCTTCTTTAAATGTTTTAGTTTTTAGGTTAATATATATATATATATATATATATATATATATATATATATATATATATATATATATATATATATATATATATATATATATATATATATATATATATATATATATATATATATATATATATATATATATATATATTTATATATATATATATATATATATATTTATATATATATATATATATATATATATATATATATATATATATATATATATATATATGAACTTAATAATAAAATATATAGTAACAATAATAGTACATACATATATATATAATAATATATATATATATATATATAATATATATATATATATATAACAATAATCATCTCTTAAGTATATATAATAATAAATAATAATAATAATAAAATATCTTCTTATATACATATATATAAGATATATAATACTATATATATATTTACCTATATATTGAATAACTCTAATATATATATATATATATATATATATATATCGAGAAACGATGAAGTTATATTGGGCATTTATGCAGTGTTAGAGTTGCATCCATTGCATTCCATTGTCAATGGCGTTAACCTCTCGCTCATTACCATTCTTCTTTCACGGGAATTGGGTGATCCTTCTCACACCACAAATGTGTACAAACCACTTTAATGTTGATCATCTATAAGTATCCTCACAACTAGTCTTGGAGAAGCCAAGAGAGAGAGAGAGAGAGAGAGAGAGAGAGAGAGAGAGAGAGAGAGAGAGAGAGATGACTTCCAAAGATAACCCCTCGTCCACACATCCATCATCACTATTTGGGAGTTGATGGATTCCCTTGGTTGTGTTGTTGCCACAGTAGAATTGACGTCTTTTTATGGTATACATGGTTTCCTTTATTCACTAATTTCTACAACCCTAGAGTTTTTAAATCTAATTTCCCCTTTGTAGAACAACACCCTTTCTTCTTCTAGAAATCATCTATGGATCTTAACTGAATCTTAGATGTTGAATGCTCTGACAGCAAACCCTTCTTTGTTTTCTCCTACTATCTCTATCCTAAATTTTCAGTCAAAGACGAATGTTGCCCATGTATATACAACGATATAATATGTTCCTTTGTTTCTAATCTGGAGTCTTCTGAATCTCTATGAATTTCTCTATGAATCACTTCTCTATGATTAAAGTTTTCATGTCAATCTAGAACTAAATTCATCTGTTGTCTGTTAATCACCTAACACTTTTTACTATGCTAAATTTTTTCACTGTCTAAACTTCAAAATAAAACACATTATCTCTATTCTTCTCCTTTCTCGGAAATCATTATTTTGGATGATTTCTATGTTCACCACCACTGAATGCTTTGATCTAGTTCTCATGATATAACTGTTGAACTTACCTATCATTTCCTTATCTAGAATGACCTCGAGTAGCTGGTGCAGCTCCCTACTCATATAACTGATCGTCTTGGAGATAAATTCAATATCCTAGACTTTCCCATAACTTCTAATCCTTCTCCTTATTTTGTTAAACTCTTTCTTTCTCTGGGTTATTCATATCACCTTCTTATCTCTTTATCCTCTTGTATATTTAGAAAGTCTTCCGTAGGAAAGATCCTAGCCTACTGCGAGGAAGCGTTCCTGGCACTTCGGTAAGGCAAACTGGTCCGATATCCTGTCGTACATCGTTGATTTCCCATGGAATGACAAGGCATCTGTGAGAGGGGCTCCTCGGAGTGTGCAGAAGGCAAAACCGAGGTGGTTCTTTCTGCCATGAAGGCGTACCTTGGCTTAACTCTGCTTGTTCTCTTGCTATTCTCAACAGAGACGCTGTCTTCCAGAATTACTGTCGTTCTCAAAATTCCAGAAACTCATGATATTTATAATTCATTCCAGATTCGTGAAATATCTATTCTCCGTTACACTTAAAACTCTTTTATTTACGTTTCTGGTTTTTTTCGCCCTTTCTGGGTTTTTAAGCTATGCTGTTTCTTCTTCCTTCTCTAGTATCTTATGATGGCATGCCTGCTACCTTACCTCCTGCTATAGCTGAACTCTTCGCTCAAACTCTTGCTTCTAGCCCTACTCCTGACGATACTAGAGCTATTCCTCCTTCTCCACTCTTTCCAATCATTCATTGCATAACATCCATAGTTTCTAATGCTCTTAACGGTATTCAGCTTTATATATATATATATATATATATATATATATATATATATATATATATATATATATATATATATCTATATATATATATATATATATATATATATATATATATATATATATATATATATATATATATAACAACCTCCATTCTTTCTAAAGCTTTCGAATCTATTCTCAACAAGTAGATTTAGAAGAATCTTAAGTTTTCTAATCACTTTAATTGTCAGTATGGTTATTGCTTGGTTGGTGATCTTCTTTCTTTTCTCTCTGATTTCTGACACCCAGTTATTCGGCATTTCGGATAATCTTTCGTTGTGGCTCTAGACATATCGAAAGCTTTCGATGGAGGCTCTGATTATCAAGCTTTGATACTAAACTTCCATCTTGGGGAACTATTCATCTCTCTAATTTCCTTTCCGGTCGTTCAATAGCAGGTGCTTTAGGCATTCACCGTTCATCCTTTATATCTATTAATAGAGACGTTCCTTAAGGTTCTGTTCACCCCCAACTCTTTAACTACTTCTTTAAGTACTTTAACTACTACAGTGGCTCAATCGGTGAAAAAACAACAGTCTGGCAAGGGCCAGGTTCGAGCCCTAGTCCGAATCCTAGGTAGAAATTACCTAGAGAAGTTCCCCTCCTAAAATAGGGCTATGCCCGTGAGGCGTAAACTTTCATAAAAAGAAAATTAAATGACCTTCTCTCTATCACGTGATCACTTTTCTACTCCTATGTTGATGACTCCTTCCCTTCATCACTCCTTCCAATTTAGGAGTCGACCCACTCTACAGCGATTATCGCATGCAAAGATATTGAGGCTTTGGAGCAGATAACCTCGAGTTTTTCTCTTATCTCTAATTGGGGTAAAGAAAATATGGTAGTTTTCAATACCTCAAAAACACAGTTCCTATTTCCTTCTTCTATCTACTCGGCATAATTCTCCGCACAAAACTATAATATCTTCTTCGAAAACACACAACTCAAATCTTCCTCTGTTATTAATATGCATCACATATCTGGGACGGTTCTACACACACACACACACAC